>JARHVA010007252.1:122500-410000 GCA_037957365.1 Torreya grandis | reverse complement strand
TGGCCAAAATGTTAGGCCTAGGCCACAATTTTTTCCAAAAATTGTGACCTAGGCCTTTCGGCCTCCTGAAAGGTCTTCAAGGTGCATACAAAGGGTCTTACAAGGTAGGAGAGTTTTGATAGAATGTAGGGAAGGCCTAGAAGGGTGAACAATGGAATGGGGATCTATCCAAGTGTATGGGTAGGATCAAATAGTACTAATAATGATGATAGTATGCATGACAAGTATATATGCAATTATAAGGAAGAATAGGGTTAGAGGAGTTACAATTACATATATTAGTATCTCTTTAGTTTGATAATTTCTTTGGAAAATTATGGGTATGATCTTCAGCATTGCATGGAGTCAAATTAATTCATTCTACAATATCAGTGCATGTTTAAACACTAAAATAATATTGTATGAGGAAATAAATACTCTCTATGAGTTTTGATTATTTATGAAGATCAAATTTGGGTACTATAGTAGTCCTCAATACTAATCTAAAATCAACCAAAATGTTTTTCCCTTAGTCAACTCAAAATGTGCCTTCACAAAGCATATAAGCTCATATATCTACAAACTCATGAACATATAATTCACATGGAGACTCAATAACAACCTTGCACATTAATCCATAATTAATCATTGCATTTAATAATATGGATAACTTACCAAGTTAGTCTCAGTTCACCTCAAGTTCGTGCTAAGTTACAATCCTATGGCCTATGGGTTATGGGATTTCAAGTGGCAACTCCTACCATGTCACTCAAAATTCAAAGCAAACCCACACCAATAATATTCACAACACTCTAAGTGTTGGAATATAATATGCCACATCAACTCTCTCTATTTCCCACATATTGTCTTGTGCCTCCTACATAAGTGGAATTAAGACTATTTTTGTTCTTTTAACAACTCAGATAGTGGCATGGTGTTTTGGACTCTCTAGTATCTCTTTTGGTCAATGTTAGGGTGAAAATTACTTGGAGAAGAGATTTCCCATTCTTTTTACCCTCTCACTTTCTCTCTCTTCATGCTCTTCTTGGACCCTTTTTGGGTATGTTACCTTTAATTTATAGGAGGTCCACTAGACCTTTGTACATTATGTATTTTTCTAATTTTAGGTGTAATAGAGACCTCAAATTTGCTCCTTAGGGTCCACTTTTGCTTGTTTGTAGACTCTCTCAATCTTTTAGATCTCCCTGTTATGTTGACCTTAATAGCCTATGTACTCCTTCTCATATGCATGTAGGATAGATGTAACAGTCTGTGTTTCTTTTAGTTAGTAGTTTCCCTACTTGTTTTTAGCTAACCCCCTACTAAATCCATCTTCCTTTGTCATCATAGTTTTTACACATGTGCAATTTCATGTAGCTATTTTGGACTTTATATAATATTCTCCAGTCATTTGTTTGTCTTTCATAAGCCTCTTACTACCCTTATTAATCTCTTAAGACTATTAAAATTAGTTACCTGCATGATTGCAGCTTGGTTCCATTCTTCATGTCCCTCATGCAACTTGTTTATTCAACACCATGTCAAGTTAGTATTTTTGTGGTGGTGTCTTGCATCCTTAACCCCCATCATGGTGAACCATTGAATGGTTATCCACATTGATGGTGGTAGTCAAGGATACCTAGAAGTGACCACTATTGCTTTGATTATTGATGATCCATGGGGCCATAAGCTTATTTTAATTGGTTATTTCCTTACATATGAAATAAACAACACTTTGAGAGGCTAGATGATCTAGGTCACAATTTTTTTTATAAAAATGTGTAGTCTAGGCCACATGTTTTATCCAAATTTTTACATCTTGGGATGTAACTCTTCCATATTAGGGCCTTTTATGCTTTGTCCATTTCCAAATAGTAAAAAGTAACCACATTTTAGGAGATCCAACCCTTTTACTGCCTTGTTTGACTTACAAACATTCATTAAAACCCCTCCTCATTGTTATGGATCAGATGTTCTTATTGTCTCTCTCTTGATTCATTATTAATCATTAAGCTCCCATTATGGATTTATGCTCTTCCTTTGCTACAGGTTCATATGCACACTTGCTTCTTAAGTTATATACACCATTGTTTCTCTGAGTTATTCCTTCTTCACTATTATTTTCTCATAACTACTTCAGTTGGCATTGCACCTAATTTTTTCACTTGGGTTGGCATCCATACCTATTAATTATTGTTGCTTCACCTTCTCTCCTTGCTTTATGACATTGTACTAAACAAAAATATACATTGTAACACAATCTTCCTCCATACTGGATCAAACTTGGACTCATGGTTGATGGAATAATTGCATTTTGTTCGAGCATGCTTTAAGGGTACCTTGCTTGTAAGGTGAAACAATTTAGTTAGTGTAGTGCTGTATATTTTCTAGGGTTATAGATTAAAATGCTAGGGTTATTTTCATTCTAAATAAGTATTTATCTTAGATGTTTGAATTCCACATTCATTATCCCTTTAAAAACATCTTTTATTCATAATCATCTTCAATTTCTATAAGGATGCATGCTATTAAATTAATTTCCTTACTTGGTAATGCTTACTTGTTTAGATAGATTTGATTTCCTTATCATTACACATTGTTTCTTTCCTTTGGATACTTATATTACTTTGGTTAGATTATCTAGAGATCCTTGTATCCTTTATGCACTTGATCACACTAGACCTAGCTTGGTTTTCAATTCAATATTTAGCCTAGTGCAAGCTGATAAGCTAAATAACTACCTCACACTTATAATGTCTTCATGTCTTTTGGCCTATTAGGTGTTTCCTTTGTACCTTAAGTACCCCCTCTACCAAACCCTAATGTCTTATTTAGATTTTTGGTACCCCTTCTTATTGAAAACCCATGGCTTGAGTTGTAGGTGTTTAGATAAGCCCTAACACTTGCCAAAATGCCTAACCCAACCCTATGTTTAGCCTCCTATTTGTCCATAGAGTTGAAGCTTCCCATGTTAGATATTTTTTCCAACATTTTTCATCCTTCCATCTATGAATTTGAGAAAAATCAAATGAAAACATACATATGGCCTCCCAAAACCCACAAAACTAAAAAGTTATTCAAATTAATAGTTAAAAGACTTACCCAAATGATAATGCTCACTTTTTATGTTGCTTCATCTATATAAATCTCATTAACATAGTACTTTGGGATCTCTAGGCTCTCTTTTGGTCAGTGTCAAGGTAAAAATGACTTGGAGAAGAGCTTTTCCACTCTTTTTACCCTCTCACTTTCTTTCTTTTCATGCTCTTTTTGGGCCCTTTGAGGGTAGGTTGTTTATCATTGCTAGGTAGACTACTAGACCTTTGTGTTAGGGCTTTTGGCCCATTCTAGGTGAAATGGGGGCCTCTTTTTTTCTCCTTAGGGCCCACTTTTGCCTATTTTTAGACAGTCTCGGTCTCTTAGACCTCCCTAATCTCTTGTCATTCATAGCCTATGTACTCCTTGTTAGATCCACCTAAGAGAGACTTATCTTTATGTGCTTCTTTTAGTCAATAGTTTTCCTTCTTGTTTACAATTACTTTTTACTAAATCCTTCTTTCTCTATTGCCATGATTTTTACAGGTGTGCATGTTTATGGTTTTAGTTATTCAAGACTTGCTCTAGTATTATCTTACCAGTTCATCACATTTCATGAGCCTTACACCACCCTTCTTCACTTCTCATTGTGTTTGATGTTGGTCACCTCAACAATTACATCTTGGTCACATTATTCATCTCCCTCATGCAACTTAATTATTTTTCATTGTGTCAAGATAGTCCTTCTGTAGTGGTGTCTTGTGTCCTTGACCCCCATCATGGTGCACCATTCATTAGTGATCTACATTGATGGTATTAGTTGAGGTAACCTAGGACCCACCATTATAGCTTGGATTATCAATGACACACGGGGCCATGAGCTTGCTATAAATGGTTATTTCCTTACAAGTAGAATAAATAATGTTGTAAAATATCATCTGATTATCAGAGACCTAATTAATTATCATGTGCTATTTAGAGTTGTTCTTTGACTCAATCTTAGAAGTGTCTCAGCTCACTAGGGTTTGAAATGCCTTTAGCTCTGACTTATTCCCCCTTTTCAATGTGACACATGATTCATTCTCCTTTTTAGGGACTCCAAATCTCCCACATCCTTCATACAAAGAACATGATCAAATGCTCTAGTTAATGCCATCTTGGATTTTTTGGTTTGATGTCACTTTTTTTCCCTTCTATGCAATAACTAGAGATGAAGTTGGATTTAGATTTTATAGCATTCGTACTAGTATCCATTGGATCACATCATCAAGTTTTCTTCCACTACCATTTTGTTCAAGTAAGTTTAGGTAATGTTATTTTTTATTCCATTTTCCTATCTCTATATTTATTTCGTGTCGATTTTAGGTACTCCACAACACTCTATGTTTTATTGAACACTAATTGCTTTTACCTTAGGGACATATGTAATTTTGACTCTTTTGACCCTATTCCTCTTGATGATTGCATATATGATATTCATACATACTACCATCATTATGAGTCCTATTTGATCTTTCTCAGATAGTTGCACATATCCCCACTCCATTTTCACCCCTTTATACCTTCCCCACACTTTATCAAAGCTCCTACACATATAAGACCCTTTTTGTTCACC
Organism: Torreya grandis; assembly: GCA_037957365.1. Lineage (NCBI taxonomy): Eukaryota > Viridiplantae > Streptophyta > Pinopsida > Cupressales > Taxaceae > Torreya > Torreya grandis. The sequence goes on along the minus strand of JARHVA010007252.1, from coordinate 405,370 downwards.
TTGGAGACTCTTCAAGTGGTTGGATGGCCTAGGTCTCATATTCTAGAAAAAACTTGTGGCCTAGGATGCATATTTTGGCCAAAATTCCATAACCTGGGCCACAACATTTCTAGATTAGGTCTTTTTGTATTATGTATGATACCAAAGGGTAAAAAAATACTTTTTAGGAGATCCGACCCTTGAGATTTCCTATTTAACTTGAAAACATTCATTTCAACCCCTTATTCTCACTTTTTTGGCTTTGATGATCTTCTAGTGTCTCTATTGATTCATTCTTGATCATTGAGCTTTCATCATTGAATTTTACTCTTGCTCAGATAAAGGTTCACATACACAATTGCTTAATGAGTTATATACACCATTGTTGATCCCTGTTGTTCCTACATCACTGTTGCTTGCTCTTAGATCCTTCGATTGACATTGCACCTAATTTTTGTACTCTAGTTGGCCTTCATACCTCTTTCTTGTTTCTACTTCACCTTCTCTCCTTATTTTTTGACATTGGATTAGACAAAGCTCTACACTAAATTTCAATCTTCCTCCACACTAGATCAAACTTGGACTCACAATCAATGGAATACTTGCATTATGTTTGAAAATGATCTAAGGGCACCTTGCTTTCAAAGTGAAACCATTTAGTTGGTGTAGTGTTGTATATTTTCTAGGCTTAGAGACTATATGCAAGGTTTAGTTTCATTGTAAATAAAAATTTAGCTTAGTTTCTTGAATCGTACATGCATTTCCCCTTTGAAATTGAATTTCATTTGAAATTATCTTTTATATCTATAGGGTGGCATGCTTCTAAATCATTTTCCTTTCTTGGTAGCGCACACTTGTTTAGATAGATTTGTTTTCATGGTCATTATGCATTTTTTCTTTCCTTCAGCTACTCTCATTATTGTGATTAAATCAGTTAGAGATATATGCATGCTTTGTGTGTTTGATCATGCTATCCCTAACATGGGGTTCATGTCAGTCTTTAGCCTAGTGCAAGCTGACAAACCAAATAGCTACCTTAGACTTCTATTGGCTTCTTGCGTGCCTCAACCTTGTTGGTTTTTGTTTAGTACCCCCTCTACCAAACCCTAGTGGCATGTTTGGATTCTTGGAACTACAATATATTTGAGAGAATTATTCCATCCATCTTTTAATTAAAAAGAGTGCTCCAAATAATAATCAACATTTTTGTTTATAATTTTTCTAATAATTTATTCTAAATTATTATTTTTTACAAAATTTATAAATATTTTAAAATATATATATATTATCAATATTAAATTCGTCTAAACATACAATTTTTTTTTTTAATCCTTTATTCACACAAATTCATAAGTAATTGAAGCAAACATCTTATGGACGCATTATCACCATCGAAAACAGCTGAAAGGGAATCCGAATTTCTTTATTCTTTCTCCCAATATTAGTGAGCAATGGACAAACTATTTTCTTTTGTAACATACTTCACACAACCATACAAAGATGAGTATAATACATAACAAATCCACTGTAGAGCAAGCTATGATTTACTACAAAGGGTTACCTATTGTCAATGACCTCATCTTGGGAAAACTCTTCTCTTTAATAGCATACATATACAACCATTCAAAAATTGGCCTGTTAAAATAAGTAATTTACTCAACCAGCTATGAATTCTTCTCCACAATAAATTCTTTACTACAACAGGTTTCCTAATGTCAATGACCTCATTAACTACCAGAAATTCATTTGATTCACCCTCACAAAGAGAGAATCTGGATCACTTTCAATGGCGTCCAAATCCTTCTCAGCCATATGCATATACACCACCATATTCCCGTCTCCCAGCGGACTAGCCTGAAGCAACACATACCCTGCTGTTCCTCCCCATGGAAAATACACACTTGAGAATGAAGTTTTCCCGCATCCTACATCAATCTCATATAATGGAATTCTCACTCCCGAAGACACCACCACTGCCGATCCGGGCTCCGCATAAACTCTCGCTAACATTACGGCAGGTTTCTTCGCCTCCACCCAATCAACAAATGACTTGAAGTATTCACAGTTGGTGGAAATAGTTATAACGTTGTGTATAGTCTCAGCTGTTTTCCACAAGGGCTGCTCCAAAATCTCATCCACATAAGTCTGCGTAAAAGGAATTGCTATTGCATTTCCGAGGTAGGAAGGACGAAGGCTTAGATACGCACGTCCATCAATGGGGATGCCAATTCTGGTAGGCTCTGAAGAAGTTAGAGCTTGTGCACGAGCAACAAGTCTCCAAATGTAGGCACATATGGCTTCCATCTTTGTTTTAGGTTTTCCTCCTTGCAGCTCTGGTCCAGTTTGGTTTGCCAGTGCCTGCAAATTCAGAAGGGTAAGGGCATCCAAATGATAGATTCTTCCAATCTGGGGTGGGGGTTGCTTAGTGTCTTTTACGGAGGGAAAGGGTATGGCTATGTAGTGACTATCAATATTTGCAGTAATGTTGAGTGGGTGACGGGGATTGAGGAGCGAGACTTGAAAGCAAGGGGTCACCGAGATAGAACGGCCTTGAGCTGCTTCACTCCATGCCTTGAAGAAAATACTACTGCTGATCCCGTCAACTATTCTGTGGTCGAATGAACAACCGACCACAATCCCCCCACACTTCATTCTTGTCACCTGCAATAAAAATCATTAAAACCCCATTGGAGACTAAATTGAATTTCTTTGCATAAGTAGTCAGTGGTTGTTTACCTGTACAGCAAGAACGGGTAGACAATGAGAGGATTCTCCTGGCTCCCTTGTGGGACTCAATTTCCCGCCTACAGAAAGACTAGGCTGAGAGAAATCCACGTCAGTGATGGCAGCGTTTGCTTCGGCTTCAGTGAATGGCACTCCTTGATTATTGCACTCTATCTCAGCCTCGCCATTCCCTTTCAGCAAAAACCTTCCGGCCACAGGATAAAACAATATCAGTGTCTCAGAGAGGGCCTTCTTCATTGACCTCACCATCTCTGCATATGTTTTATCTTTTACTGGTTTGTAAACGAAAAAGTGCCCTGGACTGATTGCAGGAACAGTGAGATCAATGTTGGATCCTTTGAAACAACAATCTTTTGTTGGCAGAGGTGATTGTACAGTGGAGGTGCAAACTACCTCCACATTAAACTCCTTTAACGAAGCTGCCACCATTGTAACTCTTAAATGATATAATCTATGAATAGTACAGGGAATGCTTGGTGGTTTCTGTAAAAATGAAGAAAGCGCTCATAGACTATATATACTGATCAGACGGTGGAAAGATAAACCAAAAGCACCGGACGATATGTGTGAAATAGGAAGCAACGTGAACGACTTCAAAGTATAATAATTATTCTGGTCAATGGAGAAAGTGTGGAGATATGGTAAGCATACTTTTGAGGAAATTTCCGGTTTAACTTGAAAACATTCATTTCAATCCCTTATTCTCACTTTTTTGGCTTTGATGATCTTCTAGTGTCTCTCTTGATTCATTCTTGATCATTGAGCTCTCATTATTGATTTTTACTCTTGCTCGGATAGAGGTTCACATACATGATTGCTTATTGAGTTATATACACCATTGTCGATCCCTGTTGTTCCTACATCAATGTTGCTTGCTCTTAGATCCTTTGATTGACATTGCACCTAATTTTTGTACTCTAGTTGGCCTTCATACCTCTTTCTTGTTTCTACTTCACCTTCTCTCATTATTTTTTGACATTGGATTGGACAAAGCTCTACACTGTAGCTCAATCTTCCTCCACACTAGATCAAACTTGGACTCACAATCAATGGAATACTTGCATTGTGTTTGAAAATGATCTAAGGGCACCTTGATTTCAAAGTGAAACCATTTAGTTGGTGTAGTGTTATATATTTTCTAGGATTAGAGACTATATGCAAGGTTTAGTTTCATTGTAAATAAAAATTTAGCTTAGTTTTTTGAATCGTACATGCATTTCCCCTTTGAAATTGAATTTCATTTGAAATTATCTTTCATATCTATAAGGTGGCATGCTTCTAAATTATTTTCCTTTCTTGGTAGTGCACACTTGTTTAGATAGATTTGTTTTCATGTTCATTACGCATTTTTTCTTTCCTTCAGCTACTCGCATTATTGTGACTAAATTAGTTAGAGATATATGCATGCTTTGTGTGCTTGATCATGCTATCCCTAACATGGGTTTCATGTCAATCTTTAGCCTAGGGCAAGCTGACAAACCAAATAGCTACCTTAGACTTCTGTTGGCTTCCTACATCTCTCAACCTAGTTGATTTTTGCTTAGTACCCCCTCTACCAAACCCTAGTGGCATGTTTGGATTCATGGAATTACAATATATTTGAGAGAATTATTCCATCCATCTTTTAATTAAAAAGAGTGCTCCAAATAATAATCAACATTTTTGTTTATAATTTTTCTAATAATTTAATGTAAATTATTATTAAATACAAAATTTATAAATATTTTAAAAAATATATATATTATCAATATTAAATTCGTCTAAAAATACAAAATATTTTTTTAATCCTTTATTCACACAAATTCATAAGTAATTGAAGCAAACATCTTATAGACGCATTATCACCATCGAAAACAGCTGAAAGGGAATCCGAATTTCTTTATTCTTTTTCCCAATATTAGAGAGCAAAGGACAAACTATTTTCTTTTGTAACATACTTCACACAACCATACAAAGATGAGTATAATACATAACAAATCCACTGTAGAGCGAGCTATGATTTACTACAAAGGGTTACCTATTGTCAATGACCTCATCTTGGGAAAACTCTTCTCTTTGATAGCTTACTTATACAACCATTCAAAAATTACCCTGTTAAAATAAGTAATTTACCTCAACCAGCTATGAATTCTTCTCCACAATAAATTCTTTACTACAACAGGTTTCCTAATGTCAATGACCTCATGGACTACCAGAAATTCATTTGATTCACCCTCACAAAAAGAGAATCTGGATCACTTTCAATGGCGTCCAAATCCTTCTCAGCCATATGCATATACACCACCATATTCCCGTCTCCCAGCGGACTAGCCTGAAGCATCACATACCCTGCTGTTCCTCCCCATGGAAAATATACACTTGAGAATGAAGGTTTCCCGCATCCTACGTCAATCTCATACAATGGAATTCTCACTCCCGAAGACACCACCACTGCCGATCCGGGCTCCGCATAAACTCTCGCTAACATTACGGCAGGTCTCTTTGCCTCCACCCAATCAACAAATGACTCGAAGTATTCACAGTTGGTGGAAATAGTTATAACGTTGTGTATAGTCTCAGCTGTTTTCCACAAGGGCTGCTCCAAAATCTCATCCACATAAGTCTGAGTAAAAGGAATTGCTATTGCATTTCCGAAGTAGGAAGGAGGAAGGTTTAGATACGCACGTCCATCAATGGGGATGCCAATTCTGGTAGGCTCTGAAGAAGTTAGAGCTTGTGCACGAGCAACAAGTCTCCAAATGTAGGCACACATGGCCTCCATCTTTGTTTTAGGTTTTCCTCCTTGCAGCTCTGGTCCAGTTTGGTTTGCCAGTGCCTGCAAATTCAGAAGGGTAAGGGCATCCAAATGATAGATTCTTCCAATCTGGGGTGGGGGTTGCTTAGTGTCGTTTACAGAGGGAAAGGGTATGGCTATGTAGTGACTATCAATATTTGCAGTAATGTTGAGAGGGTAACGGGGATTGAGGAGCGAGACTTGAAAGCAAGGGGTCACCGAGATAGAACGGCCTTGAGCTGCTTCACTCCATGCCTTGAAGAAAATACTACTGCTGATCCCGTCAACTATTCTGTGGTCGAATGAACAACCGACCACAATCCCCCCACACTTCATTCTTGTCACCTGCAATAAAAATCATTAAAACCCCATTGGAGACTAAATTGAATTTCTTTGCATAAGTAGTCAGTGGTTGTTTACCTGTACAGCAAGAACGGGTAGACAATGAGAGGATTCTCCTGGCTCCCTTGTGGGACTCAATTTCCCGCCTACAGAAAGACTAGGCTGAGAGAAATCCACGTCAGTGATGGCAGCGTTTGCTTCGGCTTCAGTGAATGGCACTCCTTGATTATTGCACTCTATCTCAGCCTCGCCATTCCCTTTCAGCAAAAACCTTCCGGCCACAGGATAAAACAATATCAGTGTCTCAGAGAGGGCCTTCTTCATTGACCTCACCATCTCTGCATATGTTTTATCTTTTACTGGTTTGTAAACGAAAAAGTGCCCTGGACTGATTGCAGGAACAGTGAGATCAATGTTGGATCCTTTGAAACAACAATCTTTTGTTGGCAGAGGTGATTGTACAGTGGAGGTGCAAACTACCTCCACATTAAACTCCTTTAACGAAGCTGCCACCATTGTAACTCTTAAATGATATAATCTATGAATAGTACAGGGAATGCTTGGTGGTTTCTGTAAAAATGAAGAAAGCGCTCATAGACTATATATACTGATCAGACGGTGGAAAGATAAACCAAAAGCACCGGACGATATGTGTGAAATAGGAAGCAACGTGAACGACTTCAAAGTATAATAATTATTCTGGTCAATGGAGAAAGTGTGGAGATATGGTAAGCATACTTTTGAGGAAATTTCGTGAAAATTAGATGAGGAAACTCTCGAGAAAATTTTTAAGCGTTTCGTTTTGCAATGTTGAGGAAACTCTCGTGAAAACGACGTTTCTTTTGTAAGATTTCCAAATTCCGAGTCTTTCGCTTTTGATATTTTGCCCATTTATTTTTTGGCGATACGCATGCATGATATGGAAACGGCTATCTAAATTATATAGATATTTGGGCCTCTCTCCCTTACTTTTTCACATACGAGGTTTTATTACGATTAAATTTAAATGAATATGGGATATGGGAAACGACCATTTAAATTATGGAATATTTCCGAATATTATTATTTGTGCCCTTCTTTTTCTTACTTTTTCATATATAAGGTTTACCAATTATATTTAAAAGAGGTTGAAAAATGGAAAAACAACTATTTAGATTATAGAATATATCAGAATATTATTATGTATGTCCTATCTCCTTTCCCCAATTGAGTATATTAGAATATTATTATGTGTGCCCTATCTCCCCTCCCTACCCTCACACACACATTTATATCATATTAAATATTATCAACTAAGTGTTTAGAATTACTTTTACTTAAAAAAAATTTATCTTTGTTTGAGTTGCATTGAGGTGGCGAGTGACTCAAAAACTTTTAGTACCACTTAAATTTATAAGATGTAAATAAATTATATGCAAGAACATGGATGTTAATGTTGTCGACTCCATGATAAACATGAACGGATGGGAAAAGAAAGGCTTGAATCAATCACTGAAACATTGAAACATCTTATGTCTCATCTAATGAACTAAAAAAATAACCCTGTGTTTTCTCCTTCCATTATTGTTTACAGAGAGAAGTTTAAAAAATGGATTCACAATTAATTAAGAGGGAAAGTAAGGGGAGTTCATCTGGACAACAATTCCACCATATTTTTGAAGTGTTGCATGGATAACAGTAATACACATTTCTAATGCTTCATCAAAAAGTAAAAAAAATAGTGACATCATGAGATGTTTTTTAAAAAACACTTATTAGTCAATGATTAAACACAATTCAAAAAAATAAATCATTTGTTAAAATTATTCATAAATAAACCATTTTCCTTAGTTACAAAGTATTTTTACTTCATAGGATGAAGTAAGTTCATAATTTATCTAAACATAGACACTTAAGTATTATATTAGACAATTAGTAATATCATTGAACTAACCTTAACATAGATGAATTATGCATACACATGACTCTGACTTGAACTCTCTCCTAGCCATTTATCTATCTATGGACTTCGCCTTCCAAATTTACCATCATACATATACAAGAATCTCCTGAATATGTGCCAAAACATGTTACTAGCTTCAACAAATTGTTACCATATTATAGACACATGTTTTCTCTACCCTAGAGAGTACCGGATATAACTAGAAGTTTCCAATTAATGCTAATAGTTGTCTTCCTTGATAGTGTCCTAGATTACTCAAATGACTATTTTTAAATTCAAATCCATCCCTTTGGTTAACCCACATGTATTGCATGTCAATTATGAATGAAAATTATCAAAAGAGTCATATATTTATACACATCAAGGCTAGGGTGATTCCTATTTAGAACTTATCTAGCTCTCCCTTGTCATTACTTGGAAATTTTTTTACACATTGAGATATTTATATGTTTATCTAGAAATATGATTTATGGTTCTTCCATGTACAAATTTAATAGGTCCAATGTTTTGAATACAATAGATGTATCCATCTTTAGGGGAGAAGTGGTCTTGAAAATTGCAATGATAAATCAGCTTGCCAACCACCATAAATATTCCACTCCATATATTATCCAAACTATTTATACTTATTGGGCTGACCACCTTGGATAATATATGGAGTTAAATATTTATGGTGGTTGGTGAGCTGATTTATCATTGCAGTTTTTCAGACATTCTCCCATGAAGATAGATACACCTATTGTATTCAAAATGTCAGACCTATTAAATATGTACATGGAGGAACTAAAAATCTTATTTATAAACAATTTATCCCATGAAAACCTAAAAGATATTATATGTATATCCTTTAATCACTATCATAAAGCTTCCAAATCTTAAAATCACTCAAAGGATAAGTTACTAAGACAAGTTTGGAAACCTAAAGCAAGGTCAAATAGCATATTGTCAAGTGTCAAAAACTAGAGAGCTACATTGCATTCTATAAAATCATTATTGAACAAATATAGATTGGTGGGAGAACTATGCATCTTTTGAGCTCTTCAAAATATTGGAACATAGGAAAATATCAATTGCTTAGAGCATTATGGTTGAGGCTATCCATTCAATATTTCTAACCTATTTTAAAGGTCATACAAATATTCAAAGTTGAGCTACAGTTTGAAGTTAAAAGTGAGCAAAATTTGAATATATGCACATGTCTGATTACTTGTTTAGATAATTTTGGTTTCATGTTCATTACACATTATTATTTCCTTCATCTACTTGCATTACTATGGTTAGATAAGTCAAAGATACTTGCATCCTTTATGCACTCGATCACACTAGCTTGAACTTGGTTTTCAAGTTAGTCTTTTGTCTAGTGCAAGCCACTAAACTAGATAGATACCTTAGACTTCTAGTGGATTTCTATGTCCTCCAACGTAATAGGTGCTTGATTAGTACCCTTAGTACCAATTTTGCCAAACATTAATGGCTCATTTGGATTCTTGGTACCTACTCTATCTGGAAGCCTAAGGCCTACAATGTGAGCATTTAGGAAGGCCATAGGGGTTTCCAAAATGCCCACCCTAGCACTCCATTCAACTTCCTATTTTCCCCTATAGATGAAGCTTTCCATCTCGAATGTTTTAGCCTACATTTTACCTCCATCCTTCGACGAATACAAAATAAGCCAATAAAAATGCCCATAGTGCTTCCCAAAACTTACAAAATTGAAAAATTGTGCAAATTAATAGTTAGAGGACTTATCCAAACCATGATGCTCTATCTTTGGGTGCTCTCATATTTTTCTCCTTGGCATGGTTGTTTGGAGTCTTTAGTATCTTCTCTAGTCAGTGTTAGGGTGAAAATTACTTAGAGAAGAGCTTTCCCACTCTTTTTACCCTCTCACTTTCTCTTTCTTCATGCTCTTCTTGGGACCTTTGTGGGTATATTACCTATCATTTCTAGGTGGTCTACTAGACCTTTGTGTTAGGTATTTTTTGTTATTCTAGGTGCAATGGGGACCTCACTTTTGTTCCCTAAGTCCACTTGTGCTTGTTTTTAGATTGTGTTGATCTTTTGGATCTCCTTGGTATCATGGCCTTTCTAGCATGTGTACTCTTTCCCATATACACATGGGACAGATGTAACGATCTATGTTTCTTTTAATCATTAGTTTCCCTACTTGTTTTCAACTAACCATGACTAGCTCCCTGTTCCTTTATCATCATAGTTTTCACATATGTGCAAGTTCATTATTGTAGCTCTTTTAGAATTTATATAATGTTCTCTGACTAGTTTTTTTAATCTTTCATGAGCCTCCTACCACCCATATTAACCTCTTATGATTTTTAGAGTTGGTTACCTCCATGATTATAGCTTAGCCACATTATTTATATCCTTCATGCAAATTATTTATTCCACACCATTTCAATCTGATATTTTTGTGGTGGTGTCTTGCATCCTTGAACCCCATCATCATACACCATTCAATGATTATCCACACTGATGATGGTAGTCAAGGAAACCTAGGACCCACCACTACTGCTTAGATTATTGATGATCCATGTGGACTCAAGCTTATTTTAGATGGTTATTTCCTTACATATGAAATAAACAACTCTATCAAACTGTATCACATAATTATTAGGTCCTTGACTGATACTCATGCATTACGTGTGTGCTATGTGTAGTTATTCCATGACTCACTCTTACTCATGTCTTAGCTCATCGAGGTTGGAACATCCTTATCTCTAAGTTACTCCCCCTCTTTGAGCCAATGCATGATTTGATCTCCTCTTTTGAGGACTTTTAAATCTCCTACATCCCTCACATAGAGAACACTAAATCAAACACTTTGGTGAATGTCATCTTGGATTTTTTGGTTTGATGCCACTTTTGTCCCTTTTATGTAGGAGTTGGAGCTAGAGCTAGATTTAGATTATGTAGTAGTCACACTAGTAATCATTAGATTGTTTTATTAAATGTTATCTTTTATTCCTTTTTACTATCTATTTTTTGATTTTGTGTGGCTTCTAGGTACTACACAACACTACTTATTTTATTGAACGCTGATTTATTATACTTCAGGTGCATATGCAATCATGACTCTTATGACCCTACTCATTCTGATGATTGCATATATAACCAATGTGCATACTACCATCATTGTGAGTGTTATTTGATCATACCTAGATAATTGGAGATATCCCCACTCCATTGTTCACCCCTTCAAACTTTCCCCATACTCTATTAGATCTCTTACACCCTGCAAGACCCTTTTTATGTACCCTAGAGATCATTCAAGAGGATGAATGGTCAAGGTCATAGAATTTGAAAAAAGCATGTGGCCCATGCTATCCATTTTGGTCAAAATTCTACAACCTGGTCTATAGCTCTTCCATATTACAGATTTTTGTGTTTTACCCATTTCAAAACAATAGAAAATAACCACTTTTTAGAATATTTAAACCTTGGGCTGCCCTATTTGACTTTAAAACACCCATTCCAGCCCATCCTTTTCACTTTCCTAGCTCTAATGATCTTCTTGTCTCTCTCTTGATTCATTCTTAATCATTAATCTCTCATTTTGGATTTATTATCTTATTTGGAAAAAAATTCACATACACACTTATTTATTGAGATGGATACACCATTGTTGTTCATAGTTCCTCTTGATTCATTATTATTTTCTCCTAGTTCCTATTGGATTTTCACTAGATTTTATACACTTGGGTTGCCTCCATACTTCTTGCTTGTTTGTGATTCACTTTCTCTCCTTGCTTATTGACATTGGATTAGACAAAGCACTAAATTGAACTCAGTCTTCCTCCACACTAGATCAAAATTGGACTCACTATTTGTATAATCCTTGCATTGTGTTTGAGCATGATCTGAGGTTGACTTACTTGCAAGGTGAAACCATTTAGTTAGTGCAATGTTGTATATTTGCTAGGCTTAGAGATTATATGCTAGGGTTAGTTTGATTATAAACAAGCATTTAGCTAAGATTTCTAAATCATACATGCATTTCCCCCTTTCAAAAATGACTTTTATTCAAAAACATCTTTTATTTCTATAAGGTTGCATGCTTCTAAATCATTTTCCTTGCTTGTTAGTGCTTGTTTAGATATATTTGCTTTCACATTCATTATGAATTGTTTATTTCTTTCAACTTCTTACATTACTATGGTTAGATCAATTAGAGATATCCATGTCCTTTTTTTTTTATCTTGATCACTCTATCCCTAACCTAGTTTTCAAGTTAGTCTTTTACCTAGTGCAAGCTGACAAACCAGATAGCTACCTTAGACTTCTAATGGCTTTTTATGCCTTTCAACCTATTAGATTTTCATTTAGTACCATTGGTACCCTCTCTACCAAATGTTAGTGACATGTTTGAATTCTTAAAGCTACATTCTACATGAGAATAATAGTACATTTTTGTTGATAATAATTCCAATAATTTTATCCAAATTAATTTTTTCATAAATTTTATAAATATATAATGAAATATAATTATTATCTATACTAATTCCATGTAAACATAGTAAATAAAGAAAAAAAATAAAACAATGTGCCGGAAATAAAGGTGACGATGGAACCTTCCTTTATTCACACTTCTTCACAAATGATTGAATTTTATAGAACCATTATCACCATCTAAAACTGTTGAAAGATTAGAGCACAAAGGACAAAGTATTTTCTTTTGTAGCATACTCAATACAACCATACAAAGATTAGTCTATTACATAACAAATTATTTGTTCCCCATCATAATTGCTTTACCACAACAGTTTGCCTATTGTCAGTGACCTCATGGACTACCAGAAATTCATTTGATTCACCCTCACAACGAGAAAATCTAGATGACTTTCAATGGCATCCAAATCCTTCTCAGCCATATGCATACACACCACCATATTCCCGTTTCCCAGTGGACTAGCCTGAAGCATCACATATCCTTCTGTTTCATCCCGGGAAAAATATACACTTGAGAATGCAGGTTTCCCACATCCCATATCAATGTCATATAATGGAATTCTCACTCCCAAAGACACCACCACTGCCGATCCGGCCTCCGCATAAACTCTCGCTAACATTGCTGCAGGTGTCTTATTCTCCACCCAATCAAAAAATGACTTGAAGTATTCACAGTTGGTGGAAATAGTTACAACATTCTGTATAATCTTAGCTGTTTAGATACGCATGTCTGCGTCAAAGGAATTACTATTGATTTTCTGAAGTAGGAAGGAGGAAGGTTTAGATACGCACGTCCATCAATGGGGATGCCAATTCTAGTAGGCTCTGAAGAAGTTAATTGATGTGGATGTTGTTGATGCCATGGAAAAGATATAAGATGAAAATAAATTATATGCAAGAACATAGATGTTAATCTTGTCGACACCATGGAAAACACAAATCGATAGGAAAGGAAAGGCTTCAACCAATCACTGAAACATTGAAAAATCATATGTTTCGTCTAGTAAACTAAAAAGCCAAAAATATGTATTTTCTTCTTTCATTATTGTTTATATATAAAAGTTTAAAAAATATATTCACAGTTCGTTAAGAGGGAAAATGAGGGGAGTTGGTTTGGACAACAATTACATCACAATTTTGAAGTGATACATGGATAACAAAAATTCACATTCATGAGAAGTTTGTTTGAAAAAATGGCAGCTAGATTGATAATGTAGATTATGTGAATATTTTTTTGAGGTTGATTATTTTATAATGTCATGAGTTTTAAAAATGAAGTTTTTCTCATATTTGATGGAAGTAGTTTTATAGATTGGAAACTTGGAGTTAAAAATGATTTGAGAGAAGGTAATACATAGGATTGCCGATAAAGAAGTTTTGGAGCCCCTAATACAATGATAATTAGAACTTTTGAAAAATGAGATTGATCAAGCAAGATGTATTATTCGTAAATATTTGAACCCAAATATTAATAGACAATTTACTGATGTGGTTAATTTGATAAAGTTTGATCATAAAGAGATTCTCTACAAATTTGTTGGTTTTGTTGATGATAATTATGTTTTACACATGTTTTCACTCCTCACATTGATTATATGTCAAAACTTTCGCATGGTAGACATGGGGATATAAATTATAAAATATTATAATATATACTTAGAATGAATATGGTTAGAGGATTAAGAAGGATTTAAGTGTCTTAATCTCTCTATGAGGGATGTGTTTTAAGGTAACTATTATCGATATCTTTTTGATTCAAGACAATCATGAAGAACTAATTATCCACTTCAATTGATTCCTATTCATTTATGTAAACTAGGGTTTCTTTCACTTTTAAGTGTCCTGTATCTTCTCACTTTTATTGATGGTTATAAGAAAAAGTGAAACATTTGATTTTTTTTCAAAAGTTTAAGGCATTGGTTGAAAACTAGTGAAGTAGAGAAATTAAATAATTAAAGTTGATTATTGGGGGAGAATATTGCAATCATTCATTTTAATATTTTTTGAAAAATATGGCATTAAAGATCAAACAACAACTCCATATACCCCACAACAAAATAGAATAGTTGAATAGATGAATAGAGCTCTTATAAAAATGGCTCGTATGTTCCATCTTAATAGTCTGCATAATAAGTTTTGGGGTTTAGCTATTTCTTGCACTATATTTATTGTTAAAATAGAATACCCACTAAAGCTCCTCCAACTATTACTCGTGAAGAAGCTTGGAGTGAAATAAAACCTCATGTTGGGTATTTGAAAGTATTTGGATGCATTTTTTGGGCACACATCCATGATGAAAATTGGAAAAATTTGGAACCTAAGAGCTATAAATATTTCTTTGCATGGTATAATAGAAAATCAAAGGCTTATAGGTATCAGATTTGAGAACAAATAATAGCTTTGTCAGTGGAGATGTAAATTTTAATGAACATTTGAAACTTGTAGCATTTGCCTCTCAACTCTACAACAAAATTCTTGTAGCATTTGAAATTTATAACTAACAAAACTTGAGATTGTTAGAGAATAGGAAAGCTTCTAGTTATTTTTAGCTGACTAAACTTTATAGAAACTTCTAAATTAACCCTACTTATTAATATAAATATAAATACCACCCATTAAATATAATAAATTCTATTGGATAATTATTAAATTGATATTGAATTATTAAGATTGTTTTACTTTTAAAATGCTTCATAATAACATATTATTAAAAAAAAAAAAAAAAAAATCCCTTAGTAGGTTTGTTTTCTTAAAATATTTGTTATTTTATTTAATCATTAGCAAAGTTATTTTTATATAGTCTTTCAGACTCTGCCGTCATTGTCTCTCTTAAAATGATATGATATATTCTATGAATAGTACAGCCAATGCTTGGAGGTGTTTGAGAGAAAACAACGATCGAAAACTATATATACTAATGGGATTGTAGAAAGATAAATTGAAAACACCGGAAAATCTGTGTGGAAATAGTAAGCAACGCTAAGGACTCCAAAGCATAATAATTATTCCAGTTAATGGAGAAAGTGCAGAGATATATTAAGCATACTTTTAACTCTAAAAACCCTTCGGATCTTGCCTCCACTGCAATGCCAATTCCAATTGTGAACTCGGTGAGCCTTCTTAACTCCAAAAATGCGTTACTAAGTTGGTTCCAATTTATATTTTGTATCACATCCGTGAGTGAGCAGTGTCACCCAATTTAAATTTTATATCACATCCGTGAGTGAGCAGTGGTGACAGAAACATAGATTTTATTGTCACATTATTCTTTAATGTGATTGTGGTTAGTCTATTTGTATATTATAGTAAGGATTTGACCCTTATCTTTGCAATGACTTTATATTTTTATAAGGGTTGGTGACCCTTTCTCGTAATATTATGGCCATGTGAATACGATCGAGAAATTTTAATAGTGTGGCTAATTAAAATAAGCATCTTAACATATATAGCTATTAAATTTATGTTGTGATCACTGGTTACTTCTATGAATATTTAGTTTGCGTTGTGGTCGAGACTCTTAGGATTTGTAGTAGCATTATATTTTGTCTACTCACTTACACGCACATTCAATTTAAGAATAATAATTAAGAGGTGGAAATAAATTTCAGTAAGATTACATGATAATATAATATATGACAGTAAGTTAAATAGGGATGTTTTATTTGATGTCATTATCTAAGTTTTCAAGAGAACTACAATAGTTTTGATTTTATTTGTAGAGTAGTAACAAGACAATATGTGGGAAAACTAGAGAGTGGATGCTGGTATATTATAGGCCAACACTTGGGGTGTTATGAAGATGATTGGTATGGGTATTCTTTGGATTTTGAGTGATATAGTAGAAGTTGTCACTTGAAATCTCATAATTCACAGGTCCTAGAATTGTAACTTAAAATGTGCTTGAGATAAAATGAGACTAACTTGGTAAGCCATCCATATTATTATAGAGCGATTAATTATAGATTAATATGTAATGTTATTATTGCTTTTCCATGTGAACTATATGTTCATGAGTTTGTATAGATATAGGCTTATATTGTTTATGAAGGCATAATTTCAGTTAATTAAAGAAAAAAATTGTGGTTGATTTTAGATTAGCATTGGGGGCTGCTATAATACCCATCTTTGATCCTAATAAAGAATAAAATATCATAGAGAGTCTTTATTTCCTCTAAAGAGAATATACAATCCACTAAGGATATCATTATGCACTTGACACTTATATACAACATTAGTTAAAATTTTACACATGCACTAAGAATAAACTTCTCTGACTCCATGAAATGTTAATAAGAGCATACCCATAGTTTAGCCAAAAACTCTCAAACTAAAGAGAGCCTAGTATATGTAATCATGATTCCTTTAACCCTATTCCACCTGATGATTGCATATCTGCTCATTGTGCATACTGCCATCACATTTAGTACCATTTCATCTTACCCAGACACTTGAAGAGATCCCTATTCCATTCTGCACCCATACAGACATTCCTTGCACTCTCTTTGAGATCCCACACCATGTGTGACCCTTTTTATGCACCCCAAAAACACTTTGAGAGGCTAGACAACTTAGGTCATAAATTTTGTAAAAAACTTGTAGCTTAGGCCGCATGTTTTATCTAGATTTCTATAACTTGGGATGCAACTCTTCCATATAAAGGCCTTTTATGTTTTTTCTATTTCCAAATAGTAAAAAATAACCACTTTTTGGGAGATCTGATCCTTTGGCTACCTTGTTTAACTTAAAAACATTCATTCAAACCCATCCTCACTTTTAAGGATCAAATGATCTTCTTGTCTCTCTCTTGATTCATTCTTGATCATTGAGCTCCCATTGTGGATTTATGCTCTTCCTTTGCTACTAGTTCATTTACACACTTGCTTCTTGAGTTAGATACACCATTGTTTGCCTTAGTTATTCCTTATTTATTGTTGTTTTTTCCTAACTCCTTCAGTTGGCATTGCACCTAATTTTTTCGCTTGGGTTAGCATCTATACCTATTTCTTGTTGTTGCTTCACCTTCCCTCCTTGCTTGCTAACATTGCATTGAACAAAAATATACACTAAAACTTAGTCTTCCTCCATACTAGATCAAACTTAGACTCATGGTTGATGGGATACTTGCATTGCATTCGAACATGATTTGAGGGTACCTTGCTTGCAAGGTGAAACAATTTAGGTAGTATAGTGTTGTATATTTTCCAGGGTTATAGATATATGCTAGGATTATTTTCATTATAAACAAGGATTTAACTTGGATGTTTTAATTCCAAATGCATTATCCCTTTGAAAACATCTTTTATTCATAATTATCTTTGATTTCTATAGGGATTCATGCTACTAAATCAATTTCCTTGCTTTGTAGCTCTTACTTGTTTAGATAGATTTGATTTCCTTATCATTACACATTTTTTTTCCTTTGGCTAGTTGTATTACTATGGTTAGATTAGTTAGATATCCTTGCATCCTTTGTGCACTTGATCACGCTAGACCTAGCTTGGTTTTCAAGTTAGTATTTGGCTTAGTGTAAGTCGACAAACTAGATAACTAACTTAGATTTCTAATAGATTCATGTCTTTCATCATGTTAGGTGTTTCTTTAGTACCCTTGGTACTCCCTTTGACAAATCCTAGTGTCTTATTTGGACTTTTGGTACCCCTTCATACTAAAAACCCATGGCTTGGGCTATAGGTGGTTAGACAAGCCCTAGGGCTTGCCAAAACACCCAAACTAACCCTTTGTTTAGCCTCCCATTTATCCATAAAAATGAAAATTCCCATCTTAGATGTTTTGTCCCACATTTTTCATCATTCACTCTATGAGTTCTAGAAAAATCAAATGAAAACATTTGTATGGCCTCCCAAAACCCATAAATCTAAAAAGTTATGAAAATTAACATTTAGACGACTTACCCAAATGATTATGCTCACTTCTTGTGTGCTTTCATCTATATGAATCTCATTAGCATGGTTCTTTTGGATCTCCATCCTCTCCTTTCGTCAGTGTCAGGGTGAAAATGACTTGGAGAAGAGATTTCCCACTCTTTTTACCCTCTCACTTTCTCTCTTTTTATGCTCTTTTGGGGCCCTTTGAGGGTAGGTTATTTGTCATTGCTAGGAGGAATGCTAGACCTTTGTGTTAGGGATTTTGGTCCATTTTGGGTGAAATGGTCACCTCTTTTTTGCTCCCTAGGGCCCACTTTTGCCTATTTTTAGACCATCTCAATCTCTTATAGCTCCCTAGTCTCTTGGCATTTCTATCCTATGTAATCCTTCTTAGATCCACCTAGGACAAACTTATCTTTATATGCTTGTTTTAGTCAATAGTTTTCCTTCTTGTTTAAAATTAATTACTACTAAATCCTTCTTCCTCTATTGCCATGGTTTTTACAGGTGTACACGTTTACAATTATAGTTGTTAGAGACTTGATCTAGTATTATTTGACTAATTAATCATGGTTCATGAGTCCCATACCACCCTTCTTCACCTCTCACTGTGTTCAATATTGGTCACCTCCATAATTGCATCTTGGTCATGTTCTTCATCTCCCTTGTGCAACTGACCTATTTTGCATTATGTTGAGATAGTTCTTCTGTAGTGGTGTCTTATGTCCTTGACCCCCATCATGGTGTACTATTCAATGGTGATCCACATTGATGGAATAAGTTAAGGTAACCTATGACCCACCATTATAGTTTGGACTATCAATGACACATGGGGCCATGATATTTCTATAACTAATTATTTCCTTAGAATTAAAAAAAACAATATTTTGAAATACCACATGATTATTAGAAACCTAATTAATGCTCATGTTCTATGTGGAGTTATTCTTTGACTCACTCTTATATGTGTCTCATCTCACTAGGGTTTGAAATGCCCTTAGCTCTAACTTATTCCCCCTTTTCAACATGACACATGATTCGCTCTCCTCTTTTGGGGACTTCCATATCTCCCACATCCCTCATGACAATAACATGATCAAATGCTCTGGTGAATGCCATCTTAGATTTTTTGGTTTGATGTCACTTTTTCCCTTTCTATGTAATAGATAGAGATGAAGCTAGATTTGGATTGTGTAGCATTTGTACTAGCATCCATTGGATCTCACCATTGATTCTTATTTCACCACCATTCCATTCAAGTAAGTGTAGGTAATGTTCTTTCTTATTCCTTTTTCCTATCTCTTTATCTATTTTATGTCAATTTTAGGTACTGCACAACACTCTATGATCTATTGAACATTGATTGCTTTTACCTTAGGGACATATGTAATTTTGACTCTTTTGACCCTATTCCTCCTGATGATTGCATATATGTTATTCATGTATACTACCATCACTATAAGTCCTATTTTATCCTTCCCAGATAGTTGGAGATATCCCCACTCCATTTTCACCCCTTTGTACCTTCCCCACACTTTATCAAAGCTCTTGCACATATAGGACCTTTTTTGTTCCCCTTGGAGATCCTTTGAGTGGCTAGATGGCCTAGGCCATATATTTTAGAAAAAACTTGGGGCCTAGGATGTATGTTTTGGCAAAAATTCCATAACCTAGGCTGTAACTCTTCCAAATTAGGTCTTTTTGTATTATGTATGATACCAAAGGGCAAAAGCCCACATTTTAGGAGATCCAAGCCATAGGATTTCTTAATTAACTCTGAAACATTCATTCCAACCCCTTATTCTCACTTTTTTGGCTCGGATGATCTTTTAGTCTCTCTATTGATTCATTCTTGATCATTGAACTCCCATTATTGATTTTTTCTCTTGATTAGATAGAGGTTAACATACACGATTGTTTATTGATTTATATACACCATTGTTGATCCATCTTGTTCCTACATCACTATTACTTTCTCCTAGATCCTTCTATTGACATTGTACATAATTTATATACTTGAGTTGGCCTCTATACCTCTTTCTTGTTGCTACTTCACCTTCTCTCCTTATTTTCTGACATTGGATTGGACAAAGCTCTAAACTACAACTCAATATTCCTCCACACTAGATCAAACTTGAACTCACAATTAATGGAATACTTGCATTGTGTTTGAGAATGATATAAGGGCACCTTGCTTTCAAAGTGAAACCATTTAGTTGTTATAGTGTTGTATATTTCCCAAGATTAGAGACTATATACTAGGTTTAGTTTCATTGTAAGTAAGAATTTAGCTTAGATTTTTGAAATTGTTTTTCATTTCTATAGGGTGGCATACTTATAAATAATTTTCTTTACTTCGTAGTTCACACTTGTTTAGATAGATTTGTTTTCATGTTCATTAAGCATTATTTCTTTCCTTCAGCTACTCGCATTACTATGGTTAAATCATTTAGAGATATATGCATGTTTTGTGTGCTTGATCATTCTATCCCTAACCTAGTTTTCATGTCAGTGTTTAGCCTAGTGCAAACTGACAAACTAGATAGCTACTTTAGACTTCTATTAGCTTCATGCATCCTTAAACCTTATTAGTTTTTACATAGTACCCTTGGTACCCCCTCTACCAAACCCCAATGGCATGTTTGGACTCTTGGAACTACAATATATTTGAGAGAATTATTCCATCCATATTTTAATTAAAAAGAGTGATCCAAATAATAATCAAATTTTTTGTTTATAATCTTTATAATAATTTAATCTAAATTATTATTTTTTACAAAATTTATAAATACTTAAAAAATAATACTTATTATCAATATTAAATTCATCTAAACATACCAAATATTTTTATGGATCCTTTATTCACACAACTTCATAATTAATTGAAGAAAACATATTATAGAAGCATTATTAGCATCAAAAATAGCTGAAAGGGAATTAGAATACTAAAGCGCAAAGGACAAAATATTTTCTTTTCTAGCATACTTCACACAACCATACAAAGATTAGTATAAAATATAACAAATCCATTGTAAAGCAAGCCAGTTGTGACTTATTCCCCACCATAATTTCATTAATACAAAGGGTTGCCCATTGTCAATGACCTCATCTTAGGAAAACTCTCTTCTTTAATAACATACTTATACAACCATTCAAAAATTGGTCTGTTAAAATAAGAAATCCAATCAACCAGCTATGAATTCTTCTCCACAATAAATTATTTACTAGAATAGATTTTATATTTTTAATGACCTCATGGACTACCAAAAATTCATTTGATTCACCCTTACAAAGAGAAAATTTGGATCACTTTCAATGGCGTCCAAATCCTTCTCAGCCATATGCATATACACCCATATTACCATCTCCCAGCAGACTAGCCTAAAGCATGACATATCCTATTGTTCCTCCCCAAGGAAAATATACACTTGAGAATGCTAGTTTCCCACATCCCACATCAATGTCATATAATGGAATTCTCACTCCCGAAGACATGACCACTGCATATCTAGCCTCCGCATAAACTCTTGCTAACATTGCTGCAAGTCACCTCGCCTCCACCTAATCAACAAATGACTTGAAGTATCCATAGTTGGTGGAAATAGTTATAACATTATTGAAAAGTGATGCTAAAGTGCAGTTCACTCAGTTCTATTTTTAGACTATCAATGTAAATTTAGTTTACATGAACAATTTTTGTGGAGCTAAATTTAGACAATTAGTTAATTTTTAGTTAATATATTTTTAAGAAAAAAATTAATCCTTAGAAAGGCTAGAGTTAGTTTTAGATAATTTATTTTTATCTTATGACAAAGTTGAAAATGTTTCTAAAGATGTTTGGTATTTAGATTTGGGATGTTCTAACCACATGTCAGGGAATGTAATTTTATTTTCTATAATGGATGAAAGTTATAAATCAAAGATCAAGCTTGGTGATGACAAATCATTGTAGGTTTCTATAAAAGGAGCTATGGAAGTCCATACAAAATAAGGTATGAAGAGTGCTAAACACATTTATTACACTCCAAAGTTAAAGCATAATTTGTTGAGTGTTAGAAAATTATGTGAGAGGAATTATAAAGTTGTAGTTGAAAATAAAAAATGTATAATTTATGATAAGAATCAAGGAAATAGGGTGGTAATAGTTGTGCCTATGACAAATAATAGGATGTTGCCATTGAAATTTGGCAAACATAACAAGAACCTTGTCAATATGGCATATGAGGATACAAGTTGGTTGTGGCATCTCAGGTATGGACATTTAAATTTTTATAGTTTGAAGATTCTAACATCAAAAGAATTAGTGTCTGGTTTTCCTAAGGTTGAAGAGCATAAGAAAGCTTGTGAAGGATGTGCTAAAGAAAAACATGCAAGAGAGAAATTTCCAAAAGGTAATGCATGGAGGGATCATTATCCACTCTAGTTAGTTCATTCAGATATTTGTGGTCCTATGAAGACAAAGAGTTTGGGTAAGTCATCATATTTCATTACTTTTATTGATGATTACTCACAACAGTGTTGGGTTTTTTTTTTAAAGACCAAAGGTGAAGCTGTTGAGACATTCAAGAGGTTTAGATCCCTTGTAGAAAATGATAAAGGGTGCAAAATCAAATGCTTAAGGACTGATCATGGATGATAATTTTGTTCAAAAGCCTTTCAAGGTTATTGTGATATGCATGGCATTAGAAGACAACTCACCACTACATACACACCTAAATAAAATTATGTAGCTGAAAGGAAGAATCTTATAGTGGTGGAGATGGCATGAAGCATGATACAAACGAAGGGATAAAGCAATTCTTTTTGGGGATATGCATTTGCTATAGTAATATATATTCTTAATCAGAGTCCCACTAGTGCACTTGACAGGATGACTCTGTATGAAGCCTAGTATGAGAAAAAGCTAAATGTTAATTATTTAAAAGTTTTTGTTTACATAGCCTATGTTCATGTTCTTGATCAAAAGAGGCAAAAGTTAGATCCCAAAAGTGAGTCATGTACTTTTGTTGGATATAGTGAGGAAATTAAGGCTTATAGGTTATATAATCTTGTCACTAATAGGCTTATTGTGTCAAGAGATGTGATTTTTGATGAAGGGGGAGTTTATGGTCATCAAAAAGGCCATATGGAGAAGTCAAAATCTGTTTTAAATGAAGTAATTATGGATGATATTGATCATGGGCAGACCACTAGTATTTCTATTCCAAGTGCTAAAAATCCACCAAGTAACCCCTCATCTAGTTGTTCAATTCCAAGTGTAAGTCCAAATTCAAGTCCTAGTTCTACAAGGAAGGTAAGAAGATTGAGTGACATTTATCAAAGGAGTTCAAATCAAGAACATGAAGAAAATCCAAGAGGTGAGACACTGAATTTTGCTTTACTTATCAAGGCTGATTTTGAACCATCATGTTTTGAAGATGCATATCCTAATGAGGTTTGGATGCAAACAATGCAAGAAGAGATGGATTATATTCACAAGAATGACACTTGGGACCTTACAAAGTTTCCACATGACAAGAAGAAGATTGGCACCAAATGGGTCTACAAGACTAAGTGTAATAGTGATGGAAGTGTTATTATTATTTCTTTTGTATTATGAATAGTACATATATTTGGCTGTGATTTAATTTTATTTAAAATTCTACAAATGTTGTGTATAATCTCAACTATTTTCCACAAGGGCTACTCCAAAATCTCTTTCTCATAAGTCTGCATAAAAGGAGTTGCTATTGCATTTCTGAAGTAGGAAAGAGGGAGGTTTAGATACGCATGTCCATCAATGGGGATGCCAATTATGGTAGGCTCTAAATAATTTAGATCTTGTGCATGAACAACAAGTCTCCAAATGTAGGCACATATGGCCTCCATCTTTTTTTTAGGTTTTCTTCCTTGTAGCTTTGGTCCAGTTTGGTTTGTCAGTGCCTACAAATTCAGAAGGGTAAGGGCATTCAAATGATAGATTATTCCAATATAGGGTGGGTGTTTCTTAGAGTCATTTACAAAGGAAAAGGGTATGGCTATATAGTGACTATCAATCTTTGTAGTGTTGTTTAGAGGGTGATGGGGTTTGAGGAGCGAGACTTGAAAGCAAGGGATCACCGAAATAGGATGGCCATGAGCTGATTCACTCCATGCCTTAAATAAAATACTACTACTAAAAGAACAACTAAACAAAATCTCCCCACACTTCATTCTTGTCACCTACAATAAAATTCATTAAAACCCCATTAGAGACTAAATTGAATTTCTTTGCATAAGTACTTAGTAGTTGTTTACCTGTATATCAAGAATGGGTACACAATGAGAGGATTCTGTTGGCTCCATTATGGGACTCAATTTCCTACCTATAGAAAGACTAGGCTAAGAGAAATCCATGTTAGTGATGGTAGCGTTTGCTTTAACTTCAGTGAATGGCACTCCTTGGTTATTGCACTCTTTCTCAGCCTCGTCGTTCCCTTTCAGAAAAAACCTTCTGGCCAGTAGATAAAACAATATCAGTGTCTTAGAGAGGGCCTTCTTCATTGACCTCACCATCTTTTCATATGTTTTATCTTTTACTGGTTTGTAAACGAAAAAGTGCCCTGGACTGATGGCAGGAACAATGAGATCAATGTTGGATCCTTTGAAACAACAATCTT
Organism: Torreya grandis; assembly: GCA_037957365.1. Classification (NCBI taxonomy): domain Eukaryota; kingdom Viridiplantae; phylum Streptophyta; class Pinopsida; order Cupressales; family Taxaceae; genus Torreya; species Torreya grandis. The sequence goes on along the minus strand of JARHVA010007252.1, from coordinate 380,602 downwards.
TTGTTGGTAGAGGTGATTGTACAGTGGAGGTTCACACTACCTCCACATTAAATTTCTTTAATGACGCTACCACCATTTTGACTCTTAAAATGATATAATCTATGAACAATACATGCAATGTTTGGTGGTGTCTACAAAAAGGGTGAAAGTGTTCATAGACTATATATATTGATCAGACGGTGGAAAGATAAACTAAAAGCACCAGAGGATCTATGTGAAATAGGAAGCAACTTGAATGACTTCAAAGTATAATAATTATTCTGGTCAATGGAAAAAGTGTGGAGATATGTTAAGCATACGTTTTGATGCATTATCTTATAAAATCATACATTTTGGATTGATGTGAAATTTTTTGTGAAAATTAGATGAAGAAATTCTCGAGAATGTTTGGATTGTGAATCTTTTAGTAAAAAGCTTTGAAAAGAACGTTGCCACTTTAATTTCTTTTTTCAAGTTTTTGAGAATTTTTTTGTGAAATATGTTAAGTATACTTTTTGAGGAAATTTCTGTGAAAATTAGATGAGGAAACTTTTGAGAAAATTTTTAATAATTTTTTTTGTTTGAAGAAATTTTAAAGAAAGTTTGGAATGCATGTTTTTTATTTATTAAAATGATTTGAAAATAATGTTACCACTTTCATTTTTTTTTGAAGTTTTTTCAAAATTCCAAAGTCTTACTTTTAATATTTTTCCCATTTCCTTTTTAGTGGTACACATTTATTATAATATTAATATTTTTATGATGGAATTTTCCTCTATGTTGGTAATCTCTCTCATGTTTTAGAGCTTGGGATATGGGAAAGGACTATCTAAATTATATATACATTTGGGCCTCTTTCCCTTCCCTACCCTCTCACACTTAGCATTATACGATTAAATTTAAAGAAGCATGTGATATGGAAAATGGCTATTTAAATTATAGGTTGTTTGGGATTATTATTATTATTATTATTATTATTATTATTATTATTATTTGTGCCCCTCTCCCTTCTCTACCCTCTTATACATAAGGTTAAACAATTATATTTAAATAAGGTTGGGATATCAAAAACAACTATTTAGATTATAGAATATATCAGAGTATTATTATGTATGTTCCATCTCCCCTCCCCACCCTCACACACACATCTATATCATACTGAATATTGTCAACTAAATGTTTAAAGTTACTTTTAATTAAAAAAGATTTATCTTTGTTTGAGTTGCATTGAGGTGGTGAGCGACTCAAATATTTTAAATACCACTTAAATATCTAAGATGCAAATAAATTATATGCAAGAACATGGATGTTGATGTTGTTGACTCCATGGGAAGCACAAAAGGATGGGAAAGAAAAGGCTTTAACTAATCACTAAAACATTGAAACATCCTATGCTTCATCTAATGAACTAAAAATAAATAAACATGTGTTTTCTCCTTCCATTATTGTTTACAGAGAGAAGTTTAAAAAATGGATTCACAATTACTTAAGAGGGAAAATGAGGGGAGTTCATCTGGGCAACAATTCCACCATATTTTTGAAGCATTGCGTGGGTAACAATAATGCACATTTCTAATGCTTCATCAAAAAGAAAAAAAAATAGTGACATTGGGAGATGTTTAAAAAAAAATACTTAGTAGTCAATGATTAAACATAATTCAAAAAATAAATCATTTATTAAGAATATTCATAAATAAACCATTTTCCTTAGTTAAAAAATATTTTTACATCATTGGATGAAGTGAGTTTAGAATTTATCTAAATGTAGACACTTAAGTATTGTATTAGACAATCAATAATATCATTTTTGAACTATCCTTAACATAGATGAATTATGCATACACATAACTCTTACTTAAACTCTCTCCTAGCCATTTATCTATGTATGGATTTGGCATTCCAAATTTACCATCATACATATACAAGAATCTCCATAATATGTGCCAAAATAAGCTATTATCTTCAACAAATTATTACCATATTTTAAACACATGTTTTCTCTATCTTGGAGAGTACTAGAAACAACTAGAAGTTTCTAGTTAATGGTGATAGTTGTCTTCCTTAATAGTGTCTGAGATTACTCAAATGATTATTTTTAAGTTTAAATATATCCCTTGGGATAACCCACATGTATTGCATGTCAATTATGAATGGAAATTATCAAAATAGTCATATATTTATACACATCAATCTTAGGGCTATTCTTATTTTGCACTTATCTAGCTTTCCCTCGTCTTTACTTAGAAAACTATTTGCACATTGATATATTTATATGTATATCTAGAAATGAGATTTTTGGTTCCTCCATGTATAAATTTAATAGGTCCAACATTTATGATACAATAGGTGTATCCATCTTTAGGAGAGAAGATGGTCTTGAAAACTAAGATGATAAATCAGCTTGCCAACCACCATAAATATTCAACTCCATATAACATCTAAATTAGTTATACTTATTAGGCCGATCACCTTGGTTAATACATGGAGTTGAATATGTATGGTGGTTGGTGAGCTGATTTATCATTGCATTTTTCAAGACCTTATTATACCCTAAAGATGGATACACCTATTGTATTCAAAACATTGGACCTATTAAATATGTACATGGCATAATCATAAATCTCATTTCTAAGCAATTTAACCCATGGAAACCTAAAAGATATTATATGTATATCCTTTAATCTCTATCATAAAGCTTATAAATCTTAAAATTACTCAAAGGATAAGTCCCTAAGACAAGTTTGGAAACCTAAAGCAAGGTCAAATAGCATATTGTCAAGTGTGAAAAGCTAGAGAGCTACATTGCATTCTGGAAAATCGTTATTGAACACATATAGATTGGTGGCAGAACTACACATATTTTGAGAACTTTTCACAATATTGAAAAATAGGAAAATATCAACCACTTAGAGAATTATGGTTGAGGTTATCCATTCAATATTTCTAACATATTTTAAAGGTCATACAAGTATTCAAAGTTGAGCTACAATTTGAAGTTAAAAGTGAGCAAAATTTAGATATGTGCATAGAATTGGGAACTTGTTTAGATAGATTTGATTTCATGTTCACTACATATTGTTATTTCTTTCATATACTTATATTCCTATGGTTAGATAAGTTAAAGATACTTACATCCTTTATGTACTTGATCACACTATCTTGAGCTTGGTTTTCAAGTCAGTCTTTGGCCTAGTACAAGTTGGTAAACTGGATAGATACCTTATAATTATAGTGTATTTTTATGTCCTCTAGCCTAGTAGGTGTTTGATTAGTACCCTTAGTACCCACTCTACCAAAAACTAGTGTCTCATTTGGATTCTTGGTACTTGATCTATCTAAAAACCTGAGGCCTATGACATGAGCATTCAGAAAGGCTTGCCAGAATGCTCAACCTAGCACTTTGTTCAACATCCCATTTTAACCTATAGATAAAGCTTCCCATCCTAGATGTTTTGGCCCACATTTTGGCTCTATCTTTTTGAGAATTAAAAAATAATCCATTGAAAATTCCTATAGGGATTCACAAAACCCAAAAAACTAAATTTTTTTGCAAAATAATAGTTAGAGGACTTACCTAGACCATGATGCTCTCTCCTTGTATGCTTTAAACTTTTTAAATCTCCTTGGCATGGTTGTTTGGAATCTCTAATATCTTCTCTAGCCAGTGTTTGTGTTAAAATTACTTGGAGAAGAGCTTTCCCTCTCTTTTTACCCTCTCACTTTCTCTCTCTTCATGCTCTTCTTGGGCCCTTTCTGGGTATGTTACCTTTCATTTCTATAAGGTCCACTAGAAATTCATGTTAGGTATTTGTTTTATCATTCTAGGTACAACAGAGACCTCATTTTTTCTCCCTAGGGTCCAATAGTGTTTGTTTATAGACTGTCTCAATCTTTTGGATTTCCCTAGTATATTGGCCTTTCTAGCTTGTGTACTCCTCATATACACATGGGATAAATGTAACATTTTGTGTTTATTTTAGTCATTAGTTTCCCTACTTGTTTTTAGATATCCTTCTAATAACTCCCTCTTCCTTTGTCATCATAGTTTTTACACATGTACAAGTTCATGATTGTAGTTGTTTTGGAATTTATATAATTTTTTATGATCAGTTGTTTATCTTTCACTAGCCTCGTACCACTCTTATTAACCTCCTATGATTGTAAGAGCCAGTTACCTCTATGATTAAAACTTGGTTGTAATATTTATGTCCTTCACGCAACTTGTTTATTCAACACCATGTCAAGCTAGTATTTTTGTGGTGGTGTCTTGTGTCCTTGACCCCCATCATGGTGCTCCATTAAATGGTTATCCACATCGATGGTTGTAGTAAAGGAAACCTAGGACCTACCAATATTGCTTAGATTAATGATGATCCATGGAGTCACAATCTTGTTTTAGATGATTATTTTTTTACATACAAAATAAACAACACTGCCAAGTATCACAAAATTATTGGGTCCTTTGTTAGGGAATCCAAGAACAAACACACACCTATTCTAATCCCACTTGTTAGGATATTGCTCCTTATAAAGAGCACAATATGATTACCAAATACAAGCAATTAAACATGCGGAAATATACCATAAGCACAAGTAACTAGAATTCACAAATAACACATAATATGAGAGACAATATACAATCTTGTATTAACACTCATATAGAAAAGAATACAATAAAGAGACGCCACACTCTTCCACCTTACAGAGGCTTGCCACACCTAAAGTGTACATTAATTCTTCTTCAAAACACTCTCCTACCAAAAATGGTCCCAACACACAACTCACACACAAAATTGTTGTTCACCTCTCCAACCAGTCAGTAATAACCCTGCCAGTACACCAAGCACTCTAAAGTACTTCAAGTAGATCTCCCATGACCCTACAACCTGCAATTCAACAGACCGTACTTACACATGTAGATCTCCTATGAGCTTGCAACAACTTGCAACTCAATGATATTATAATGGAAGGATCTTCCTTGCCTTCTTTTTCTAGCTCATAATTACAATACATGCCAATGGGTCTATAAATAGATCCCAGACTTAAACAATAACTTAGACTCTTAGTTTACTAATAATAGACATGCAACTCAAGACTCAAAATAGCCTTTACATGTAAACACTCAGTTCAACTAACTAATGGTTCGTGTAACGAACAATTTTGGAACACACAGGTGACCAACATCAGTCCCTATTTAACTGGTGCTAACCGACATTGGCTGACTCCCTGCTGATGCCGGTTGCCTTCTGCATGCATCATGACCGATGTCAGTCATACTGCTGACGTCGATACTTCTAGAACTTTAGCATCCTCCTCTTTGACTACATAGTTGAAGCTTTTAGCTCCATAACCTAACAATCTCCCACTTGGAGATAAACAGCTGCAACTGTACCTATACCTGTACATCATCTAGTTTGTTCCCTTGGCTCTGTATTCCTCTTCAAGATCACTCTTGAAGACCAACCACCACAAAACCTATGGTGCACCTCCTATCATCCAAATCACCTACCACATCCACATCTACAAACCATATAGAAAATAACTTGACCCTGCATAGCATGTGCACCTGCTGATGGTCTCTCTAAGAATCCACTAAACTGCCCTCCAATGCTTCTTTCCCAGATTGGCTCCAAACTTGTGACAACTCCCACTACTTGGGAAAACTCAAGTCTAGTACATACCATGCACTTAACCTCATTATGTGAATCAAGACACTGTTCTATGAACTGTCCAACCATCAGCGTGCTAACTGGTCTCACACAATCATCCTGAAACAAAGTCAACATATGACCTTCCATGTCCCTAGAACACACTCATGCCAAAGAATCTTGCTGCTCCCAGATTCCTCATGACACACTTCTGAACTAGATTTACCTTTAGTTCAACAACTCCCTGTATATGTAACCCTGCAACAAGCACATCATATAGTAATAGGATAATGTAGCTAATATTATCCAACCTAGTAAAGAGAAACACAATGATCAAACCTCTGTTGCCTTGTAGCTTATACAAGACCATATACCCTAGCCTTCCATCTCACATGTCCATTTCCACTCTTCTTTATCCTGAAGATCCATTCATCTCTCAGTGCTTTCTTCCAGCTGGCAACTCCACCCAAAACTCCTATTTGGTTCTCCTCCAAGGAATCACATCCTTCATCCATGCCAAACTCCCACTGTTTTCTAGATCTACCTGCTCTGCTTCTTTAATAACTTCCTGGTTCTTTACCATAAGTGAGCAACAAGTAGTGTAAAGAAGGGAAATGATGAATTTGAGGCTTACATACCCTTTAAGTCCTCCATATGGGTGCTTGAGACTCCTTGACAGATTGATGTCCACCCAAAATCCATCTCAGTGATCGATGTCAGTCACATCTCAGCCTGTACCCGACCAATGTCGGTTCCCTGCGACTACCTCATTGCCGACGTCAGTTCCCCCTGACCGATGCTGGTGTTTATCTACCCTAAGTCACCAACATTGGGCTGCACGTAGTCGACATCGGTCCCTATCTAGACGTCGACGCTGGTTTTCTAGCCGACATCGGTCTCTGTGTTTTACTTGTGAGAATTGACCTCTACCCGTGAGCTGCTTTTGGATCAAACCCTTGTCCAAATCAAAATTTCTCTGCTTAGAATTCTTCTGCCCCTTATGCTGAACTCTATCCGTCACCTTCTCCTTGAAAACCAAGGCTTTCCTGTTCTTGTCACTAACATAGGATCTCTCAAGAAATGTTACCTTCTTCTTCTACATATAGAAATCTCGATCTATGCTCTTCAAATCCAAAAGCATACCCTTCGACTCAATAACATGCATCTCCTTCTTATTCATGTGACCAAGCCTATTAAGCCACATCTTCGAATCTACAACTGAAGTAGATAACCCAAAAAGAGAATCGATAATACAAGTAGATAGATAAAGCGTACCTACTTTCTTACCTCTTACTACAACAAGTGCACCCTTGGTAACCTTCCAAAAGTCCACTGTGAGAGTTACTATGCAACCCTCATCACCCAAACTTCTTACAAAAAACAAATTCCACTCTAGAACTGGGACATGCATGACCTCCTTCAACACCCATGTGTTACCTGTCTGTAATTTCAGCTTCACTTTCCCTTTGCCAACCATCTGACAAGGCTTACCATCCCCTAAACAAATTTCTCCAAAGTCTTCCTGGACATACTCATGAAAAAATTCCCTATTTGGGGATGCATGAAAAGAGGCACCAAAATCTAAAACCCAAGATTCTACTTTATCCAAAGAACATACCAGAGCATCCTGTGCAATATAATCCGCAACATTTGCTTCTTCTTCATGTCCTTCATGCTGATCTTCACCCGACCTGTAATCTCTCTTTAAGTGCCCTTGCTTTCCACATTTCCAGTAGGTTATTCTGCCATACCTAGACTTGGATCTCCTACCTATCTTTGACCTTGATCTCCCATGCTCCATCTTCTCTCTTTGCCTTCCTCTGCGTTCAATGCTCAAAGCATTCCCTGATGATTCACCTGTGCTTTTCCTGCGTATCTCTTCATTCAAGATCACACCCACAATATCATCCACTTTTAAGATTTTTGAAGCAGACAAAGTATTAGAAACTACCATTACCAAACTCTCCCAACTTTCAAGTAATGAGCATAAGATTAAGAGAGCCTTAATTTCATCATCAAAAACAATATTGACTGAATTTAACTGTTTACCAAACCATGGAAATTACTAAGATGACTATGTACAGATCCACCTTCCAACATTTATAAATTAAATAATTGCTTCATAAGAAATACCTTATTCGAAGCCGAGGGTTTTTCATATAAATTTGCCAAAGATTCCATCAACTCTACCATTGTCTTAGCATGTGATAAGTTGGAAATCACAGACGATGCAAGACTCAACCTTATAGATCCCAGAGCCTTCTGATCAAGAACTTTCCATTCTTCATCCTTCATATCCCGGGGCTTACAATCAACCCCACCCAACGGTAAGTACAAATCTTTTTGATATAAATAATCTTCAATCTGCATCCTCCATAATTGATAGTTCTTGCCATTAAACTTCTTCATTCGTAGCTTACTATCCTCTGCCATTGCCCTACTCCCACTCAAACAGAAACCCCTGTGAGTAACCTGTAATCAACACACACTAACCAGATCTAATACAACCTGTTAGTATCCCAACCAAAAGCTCTGATACCAGTTGTCAGGGAATCCAAGAACAAACACACACCTGTTTTGATCCCACTTGTTAGGATCTTGCTCCTTAGAAAGAGTACAATATGATTACCAAATACAACCAATTAAACATGCAAAAATATACCAGAAGCACAAGTAACTAGAATTCACAAATAGCACATAATAAGAGTGACAATATACAATCTTGTATTAACACTCATAGAAAAGAATACAATAAAGAGACGCCACACTCTTCCACTGTACAGAGGCTTGCCACACCTCAAGTGTACAGTAATTCTTCTTCAAAACACTCTCCTACCAAAAACGGTCCCAACACACAACTCACACACAGAATTGGTGTTCACCTCTCCAACCAGTCAGTAATAACCCTGCTAGTACACCAAGAACTCTAAAGTACTTCAAGTAGATCTCCCATGAACCTGCAACCTGCAATTCAATAGACCATACTTACACATGTAGATCTCCTATGAGCTTGCAACAACTTGCAACTCAATGATCTTACAATGGAAGGATCTTCCTTGCCTTCCTTTTCTAGCTCATAATTACAATACATGCCAATGGGTCTATAAATAGATCCCAGACTAAAAAAATAACTTAGACTCTTAGTTTACTAATAATAGACACGTAGCTCAAGACTTAAAATAGCCTTTACATGCAAACACTCAGTTCAACTAACTAACTGTTCATGCAACGAATAGTTCTGGAACACACAGGCGACCGACGTTGGTCCCTGTCTAATTGGTGCTGACCGACGTCGGCTAACTCCCTGCCGATGCTAGTTTCCTTCTGCATGCATCATGACTGACATCGGTCATACTACCGATGCTGATACTTCTGGAACTTCAGCATCCTCCTCTTCATCTGCATAGTTGAAGATTTTAGCTCCACAACCTAACATCCTTGACTAATGCTCATGCACTAGGCATGTGCTATGTGCAATTATAAAATAACTCACTCTTACTCATGTCTCAACTTATCAAGGTCTAGATCATCCTTATCTCTAAGTTACTCCCCCTCTTTGAGGTGACACATGATTTGATCTCCTCTTTTGAGGACTTATAGATCTCCTACATCCCTCATGCAAAGAACACTAAATTAGACACTCTGGTGAATGTCAACTTGGATATTTTGGTTTGATGCCAATTTTGTACCTTTTATGTAGGAGTTAGAGTTAAAGCTAGATTTGGATTGTGTAGTAGTGACACTAGTACCCATTGGATCATGTCATTGAATGTTATCATTTATTCCTTTATCCTATCTCTTTTTTGATTTTTTGTGGCTTATAGGTACTACACAACACTTTTTGTTCTACTGGACACCAATTATTTGTACTTCAAGTGCATATGTAATCATTACTCTTATGACCCTACTCATCCTGATGATTGCATATCTACTAGATATGCATACTACCATTATTGTGAGTGTTATTTGATCCTATCTATATACTTGAAGATATCCCCACTCATTTTTTCACCCCTTTGGACCTTCCCTATACTTTATCAAAGCTCTTGCATCCTACATGACCCTTTCCATGCACCCCAAAGATCATTTAAGATGCTGAATGGTGAAGGTCATAGATTTTGAAAAAAACATGTGGCCTAGGCCACTCATTTTAGTCAAAATTATGTAACTTCATTTGTAACTCTTCCATATTAAGGATTTTTTGTGTCTTATCCATTTCCGAATGGTATAAAATAACCACTTTTTGGAATATTCAAACCTTGGGCTGCTCTATTTGATTTGTAAACATTCATTCCAACCCATCCTTCTCACTTTCTTAGCTTTGATGATCTTTTTGTCTCTCTCTTGATTCATTCTTAATCATTAAGCTCCCATTGTGGATTTCGTATCTTCCTTGGACAAAGATTTACATATACAATTGCTTATTGAGTTAGATACACCATTGTAGCTCAGATTTTTTCTTAATTCACTTTGTTTGTTCCTAGTTCCTTTGGTTGGATTTTCACCAAATTTATGCACTTAGGTTGGCCTCCATACCTCTTGCTTATTGGCACTTTACTTTCTCTCCTTGTTTATTGACATTGGATTAGACAAAGCTATAAATTGTAGATTAGTCTTCCTCCACACTAGATCAAACTTGGTCTTAGTGTTGGTGTAATGCTTGCATTGTGATTGAGAATGATTTGAGGATAAATTACTTGCAAGGTAAAACCATTTAGTTAGTGTAGTGTTGTATATTTTTATAGGCTTGGAGATTATATACTAGGGTTAGTTTCATAATAACAAGCATTTCGCTGAGATTTCTGAATCATACATGCATTTCCCCTTTGAAAAAGACTTTAATTAAAAAATGTCTTTCATTTATGTAGGTTTGCATGATTTTGAATCATTTTATTTGCTTGTTAGTGCTTGTTTAGATAAACTTGCTTTCACGTTCATTATGAATTCTTTCTTTCTTTCAAATTCTTGCATTATTATGGTTAGATTAGTTAGATATACCCATGTCCTTTTTGTGCTTGATGACTCTATCCCTAACCTTGTTTTCAAGTTGGTCTTTGATCTAGTGCAATCTGACAAACCAAATAGCTACCTTAGACTTGTAGTGGCTTTTTGTGTCTTTCAACCTATTAGATTTTTATTTAGTATCCTTAGTACCCCCTCTACCAAACCTTTGTGGTACATTTGAATTCTTTGAATTACATTCTATATTAGAGTAATAATACATCCATTTTCTATTGAAAAAGTGTACTCCAAATAATAATACACATTTTTGATGATAATAATTCCAATAATTTTATCCAAATTATTTCTTTCATAAAATTTATAAATATATATTGGAAGTTAACTATTATCTATACTAGTTCCATCTAAACATACTATATAAAGAAATAAAATAAAATAATGAACTTGAAAAAAAGGTGGTGATGGAACCCTCATTTATTCACACAACTTCATAAATGATTGAATTTTATTGAACCATTATCACCATCGAAAACTGCAGAAATATTAGAGTGCAAAGGACAAAGTATTTTATTTTGTAGCATACTAAATACAACCATACAAAGATTAGTCTATTACATAACAAAATATTTGTTCCCCATCAAAATTGTTTTACCACAACAGTTTGCCTATTGTCAGTGACCTCATGGAATACTAGAAATTCATTTAATTCACCCTCACAAAGAAAAAATCTAGATCACTTTCATTGGTGTCCAAATCCTTCTCAGCCATATGCATATACACCACCATATTCATGTCTCCCAATGGACTATCTTGAAGCATCACATATCTTGTTGTTCCTCCCTAGGGAAATTATACACTTGAGAATGTAGGTTTTCCACAACCCACATCAATGTCATATAATGAAATTCTCACTCCAAAAGACACCACCACTATTGATCCGGCCTCTGCATAGACTCTCACTAAAATTGCTGCAGGTCTCTTATTCTCCACCCAATCAACAAATGATTTCAAGTATTCATAGTTGGTGGAAATAGTTATAACATTCCACATAATCCAAAATATCTTCCACATAAGTTTGCATAAAAGAATTGCTATTGCAATTCCTAAGTAGGAAGGTTTAGATATGCATGTCCATCAATGAGGATGCCAATTCTGGTAGGCTTTGAAGAAATTAGAGCTTGTGCACGAGCAACAAGTCTCCAAATGTAGTCATATATGGCCTCCATATTTGTTTTAGGTTTTCCTCCTTGCAACTCTTGTCCAGTTTGTTTTCCTAGTGCCTACAAATTTAGAAGGGTAAGGGCATCCAAATGACAAATTCTTCCAATCTGGGGTGGGGGTTGCTCAGTGTCATTTATAGAGGAAAAGGGTATGGTTATGTAGTGACTATCAATCTTTGCAATAATGTTGAGAGGGTGATGGGGATTGAGGAGTGAGGCTTGAAAGCAAGGGATCACCGAGATAGAATGGCCTTGAGCTGCTTCACTCCATGCCTTGAAGAAAATACTACTGGTGATTCTGTCAACTATTCTATGGTCGAAAGAACAACTGACCACAATCCCCCCACACTTCATTCTTGTCACCTGCAATAAAAGTCATTAAAAACCCATTGGAGACTAAATGAATTTTTGTGCATAAGTACTGAGTAGTTGTTTATGTTGAAAAGTGATGCTGAAGTGCAGTTCACTCAGTTCTATTTTTAAACTATTAGTGTAAATTTAGTTTGCATGAACAATTTTTTTTTGGAGCTTAATTTAGACAGTGAGTTAATTTTTAGTTAATATATTTTTTAGAAAAAATAAAGCCTTAGAAAGGCTAGAGTTAGTTTTAGTTGCTATTACATGCAAATTATTATTTAGATAAATTTAAATTATTTTATTCAATAATTAGAAAATCATGTTCACATGCAATTCTATTAAATACATTGTAATTGATCTTTATTTTCAAGAAAAAGAAAGAGGAGAATTATTCCAATTTTTTTTGAAGTATTTTTTATTTTTCCAACTCTTATCTCTTTTGTATTGTTAATATTGCATATATTTGGCTATGATTTAATTTTATTTAAAAATTCTACATTTGGTATTGGAGCAGATATTTTTCTTTTGGGTTAAATATTTAGTAGTTGGAATTTTTCTAAAAATTTATCATGTCAAATTCTAACTCCTTGCCCATTCCAGAATTTGATGGAAATGAGTATGATTATTGGTGTATCAAAATGATGACTTTTTTGATAGGAAAATATTTGTGGAATATTATTGAATTAAGTTATGTAGAGCAAACTGATTGGAATGCCCTCACAACAAATGATAAAATAGCTAAGCAAGAGGCTAAGAAAAAGAATGCTCAAGCCTTATTTCATATTCAAATAGTTCTAGATAAGAGCCTGTTTCCATGAATTGTAGGAGCAAATAAAATAGAGGATTCTTGGAAGACTCTAAAAGAAGCTTACCAAGGTAATGATCAAGTCAAATTTGTCAAGTTACAGACATTGAAGAGAGAATTTGAGAATTTAAAGATGCAAGAAGCTAAAAATGTGAGTACCTATTGTGTCAGAGTAAAAGATGTGGTCAATAAGATGGCTACACTTGGTGAAATTGTGACCAATGAGGTTGTGATCAAAAAGGTGTTAAGGACTCTCACACCAAGCTGGAACCATGTTGCCATAATCATAGAAGAAAGCAAGAATTTGTCTACCCTTCAATTTGATCTTCTAGTTGGATGTTTGATGTCTCATGAAGAAAGATTGAGAGATTTATTTGGAGAAAGTGATGAGAAAGCTTTTTCCTCCAAATTAAAAATCACAAAGAATGAAGATGCCATTAGCAGCATCAAAAGTAATCAAGGCCAAGGTAGAGGTCAAAATCAGAATTACTCAAGAAGAAATAGAGGTAGAGGTGGTTTACAAGGAAGAGGTGGTTTCAGAGGAAGAGGTAGAGGCCGATTTGATAAAAAAAAATATCCAGTGTTATCATTGTAACAAGTATGTCCACTTTAATTATGAGTGTAGATTAAAAGAAGGTAATAATGATAAAAATGTTCATTATGCTCAAGAAGGTTATGAGAATCCTCTAGATAATTTATTTTTATCTTATAACAAAGCTGAAAATATTTCTAAAGATGTTTGGTATTTAGGTTCGGGATGTTCTAACCACATGTCAGGGAATGAATTTTTTTTTTCTATAATGGATAAAAGTTTTAAATCCAAGATCAAACTTGGTGATGACAAATCATTAGAGGTTGTTGCAAAAGGAGCTATGGAAGTCCATACAAAAGAAGGTATGAAGAGTGTTAAAGACATTTATTACACTCCAAATTTAAACCATAATTTGTTGAGTGTTGGAAAATTATGTGAGAAGAATTATAAAGTTGTATTTGAAAATAAAAAATGTATAATTTATGATAAGAATCAAGGAAATATGGTGGTAATAGTTGTACCTATGACAAGAATAGGATGTTCCCATTGAAGTTTGGTGAACATAAAAAGAACCTTGTGAATATGGCATATGAGGATACAAGTTGGTTGTGGCATCTCAGGTATGGGCATTCAAATTTTCATAGTTTGAAGATTTTAACATCAAAAGCATTAGTTTTTGGTTTGCCTAAGGTTGAAGAGCACAAGGAAGTTTGTGAAGGATGTGCTAAAGGAAAGCATGCAAGAGAGAAATTTCCAAAAGGCAATGCATTGAGGGCCCATTGTCCACTCTAGTTAGTTCATTCAGACATTTGTGGTCCTATGCAGACAAAGAGTTTGGGTAAGTCATCATATTACATTACTTTTATTGATGATTACTCATGATAGTGTTGGGTTTATTTTTTGAAGACCAAAGGTGAAGCTCTTGAGACATTCAAAAGGTTTAGAGCCCTTGTAGAAAATGACAAAGGGTGCAAAATCAAATGCTTAAGGACTGATCATGGAGGAAAATTTTGTTCAAAAGCCTTTCAAAGTTATTGTGATATGCATGGCATTAGAAGACAGCTCACCACTGCATACACACCTCAAAAAAATGGTGTAGCTGAAAAGAAGAATCGTATAGTGGTGGAGATGGCACGAAGCATGCTACAAACAAAGAGATTAAGTAATTCTTTTTGGGGAGATGCAGTTGCTATAGTAGTATATATTCTCAATTGGAGTCCCATTAGTACACTTGATAGGATGACTTCGTATGAAGCTTGGTATGAGAAAAATCTAAATGTTAATTATTTCAATGTTTTTGGTTGCTTAGTCTATGTTCATTTTTCTGATCAAAAGAGGCAAAAATTAGATCCCAAAAGTGAGTCATGTATTTTTGTTGGATATAGTGAGGAAAGTAAGGCTTATAGGTTATATAATCCTCTCACTAATAAGCTTATTGTGTCAAGAGATGTGATTTTTGATGAAGGGGGAGTTTATGGTCATCAAAAATGCCATATGGAGAAGTCAAAATCTATTTTAAATGAATTTATTACGAATGATATTGATCATGGGCAGCCCACTAATATTTCTATTCTAAGTGCTACAAATCCACCAAGTGACCCCTCATCTAGTTGTTCAATTCCAAGTGTAAGTCCAGATTCAAGTCCTAGTTCTGCAAGGAAGGTAAGAAGATTGAGTGACATTTATCAGAGTTCAAATCAAGCACATGAAGAAAATCCAAGAGGTGAGACATTGAATTTTGCTTTACTTACCAAGGCTGATTTTGAACCATCATGTTTTGAAGATGCATATACTAATGAAGTTTGGATGTAAGTAATGTAAGAAGAGATGGATTCTATTCACATGAATGACACTTGGGAGCTTACAAAGCTTCCACATGACAAGAAGAAGATTGGCACCAAATGGATCTACAAGACTAAGTGTAACAGTGATGGAAGTGTTGAAAGACATAAGGCGAGATTAGTTGCTAAAGGCTTCACACAAAAGTATGGCATTGATTATGCAGAGATATTTGCACTAGTATCAAGACAAGAGACCATTAGAATGCTAATTTCATTAATAGCTCAAAATAATTAGAGCATCCATCATATGGATGTGAAAAGTGCCTTCTTGAATGGGTACTTAGAAGAAGAAGTATATGTGGAACAACCACTAGATTTTGAAGTGCAAGGAAAAGAAAATCATGTCTACAAGTTAAAGAAGGCTTTGTATGGCCTCAAACAAGCACCAAGAGCATGGTATGCTAGGATTGATGGATATTTTAAAGAGAATGGCTTTCAAAGAAGTAAGAGTGAACCTACCCTTTACTACAAACAAGAAGGTAATGATATTCTAATTGTAAGTTTGTATGTTGATGACTTGTTGTACATGGGTAGCAGTTCTATGATGAAGGATGAATTCAAAGTTTTCATGATAAATGAATTTGAGATGAAAGATTTAGGCCTTATGAAATATTTTTTAGGAATGGAGGTTTATCAAAGGGAGAATAAAATTTTCATTTGTCAAACAAAGTATGCTAAAGATATGTTGAAGAAACTTGATATGGTTGATTGTAAACCAGTCTCCACTCTAGTTGCTCATGGAGTTGTGTTGTGTAGAGATGATGGTGCTGAAAGAGTTGATGAGACAGCCTATAGAAGTATTGTTGGAAGCTTAATGTTTCTAACTCATACAAGACTTGATATTGCTTATTCAATTTCACTTTTCAAGGTACATGACAGAGCCATCAAAAATACATATGAAGGCAGCTAAGAGAATTTTGAGGTATGTGGAAGGCACTCTAGATTTTTATATTCATTACTACACTTCTAAAAGTTTCAATCTTGTTGGTTTTAGTGATTATGATTGGGGAGGTAGTTTGGATGACCGAAAGTCAACATCTGGGAATTGTTTTGCTTTTGGTTCTGGTTTGATTACTTGGAGCTCAAAGTAGCAAAGTATAGTTTCCCTTTCTTCTACAAAAGTAGAGTATGTTGTAGTCACTTCAGCAGGGACACAAGCATTATGGCTTAGAAAACTTCTTGAAGAAATTGGAGAGATTCAAGTTCAGCCCACAGTTATTTTTTGTGATAATATTAGTGCGATTAAATTGGCCAAGAATCCAGTCCATCACAACAGGAAAAAACATTTTGATTTAAAGCATCATTTTATTAGAGATTTAGTGCAGATGAAGGTAGTAGAATTGAAATACATCAACACTAAAGAACAATTGGCAGATATCTTCACGAAAGCAGTTGCAACAGATCAATTTTAGACACTCAGAGATCAAATTATGAGCCCGCTCAACATCAAGGGGGAGTATGTTGAAAAGTGATGCTGAAGTGTAGTTCACTTAGTTCTATTTTTAGACTATTAGTGTAAATTTAGTTTGCATGAATAGTTTTTTGTGGAACTAAATTTAGACAGTTAGTTAATTATTAGTTAATATATTTTTTTAAAAAAAATAAAGCCTTAGAAAGGCTAGAGTTAGTTTTAGTTATTATTACATGCAAATTATTATTTAGATAAATTTAGAATATTTTATTCAGTAATTAGAAAAACATGTTCACATGCAATTCTATTAAATACATTGTAATTGATCTTTATTTTCAAGAAGAAGGAGGAGAATGATTCCAATTTTTTGAAGAAGAAATATTTTTTATTTTTGCAACTCTTATCTATTCTGTATTATAAATATTGCATATATTTGGCTATGATTTAATTTTATTTAAAAATTCTACAGTTTACCTCTATAGCAAGAACGGGTAGGCAATGAGAGGATTCTCCTAGCTCCCTTGTGGGACTGAATTTCCCACCTACAGAAATACTAGGCTGAGAGAAATCCACGTCAGTGATGGCAGCGTTTGCTTCAGCTTCAGTGAATGGCACTCTATCTCAGCCTCGCCGTTCCCTTTCAGCAAAAACCTTCCGGCCACTGGATAAAACAATATCAGTGTCTCAGAGAGTGCCTTCTTCATTAAGCTCACCATCTCTGCATATGTTTTATCTTTTACTGGTTTGTAAACGAAAAAGTGCCCTGGACTGTTTGCAGGAACAGTGAGATCAATCTTGGATCCTTTGAAACAACAGTCTTTTGTTGGCAGAGGTGATTGTACAGTGGAGGTGCAAACTACCACCACATTAAATTCCTTTAACGACGCTGCGACCATTGTAACTCTGAAAATGATATAGTGAAGAAAGAAAGCGCTCATAGACGAAAAACACCTAAAACACCGGACTATCTGTGTGAAAATAGGAAGCAACGTTAGCGACTTCAAAGTATAATGAAGAGTATAATGATTAGTCCGGTCATGGAAAGATAAATCGAAAATATCGGAGGAACTGCGCGGAAATAGCGACTTCAAAGTATAATGATTATTCTGGTTAATTGAGAAAGTGTGGAAATAATGATTTCAAAGTATAATGATTAGTCCAGTTAATAGAGAAAATGTGGAGATATATTTATGAGTATATAGCGACTTCAAAAATATAATGATTAATCCAGTCAATAAAGAAAATGTGAAAATATATTTGTAGGAAAATAGCAACCTCGTGATCAATCCCATCAATAGAAAAAGTGTGGAAATATCTTAAACATACTTTTTGACGCACTATCTCAGAAAATTGCACATTTTAAATGGATGAGAAAATTTTCGGAAAATGAAAAGAAGAAATTCTCGACGAAAATTTTAAGCATTTCATTTTTCTTGAAGAAACTCTCGAGAAATTTTAAGCTTTGAAAAGAACGTTGCCACTTTCATTTCTTTTGTCAATATTTTTCCAATTTCGGAGTCTTTCGCTTTCGATATTTTGCCCATTTCTTTCCTAGCATACGCATGCATTATAATATTAGTATTGTTATGATGGCATTTTTCTCTACGCTAGTAATCTCATTTGAATGTTCCCATATGGGTTTATATGGGAAATGGCTAATGAGATTATAGAATGCATCGTGCATCATTATGTATTCTCCACTCCCCTCTCCACCTTCACATATACGGGTTACATTAGATTTGAAAAATAACCATTTAGATTATAGAATGCATTGGAGTATCGTTATGTATGCTCTCTATCTCCTCCTCATCTTAACATACACATTTATATCATATTAAATATTGTCAATTAAGTGTTTAAAATTATTTTGATTTAATCGAAAATTATCTTTATTTATGTTGTATTGAGGTGGTTTAATAAATTTTAATACCAGTTAAAGATATGAGATGAAAATAAATTATATGTGATAATATAGATGTTAATGTTATTGATGTCATAGAAAACACAAATCGATGGGAAAGTAAAGGCTTCAACCAATTGCTGAAACATTGAAACATTATCTGTTTCATCTAATAAACTAAAAAACCAAAAATATGTATTTTCTCCTTCCATTATTGTTTATATAAAGAAGTTTAAAAAATATATTCACAGTTCATTATAAGGGAAAATGAGGGGAGTTGGTCTAGACAACAATTACACCATAATTTTGAAGCGGTGCATAAGTAAAAAAAAAAATTCACATTCACGAGGAGTTGGTCTAGATAAATTGCAGCTAGATTGGTAATTCAAATTACGTAAATATTTTTTTTAGGTTAATTATTTTCTAATGTCATGAGTTCTAAAAATGAAGTTCTTCTCATATTTGATGGAAATGGTTTTATAGATTGGAGCTTGTAGTTAAAAATACTTTAAGGGAAGGTATTACATAGGATTGTCAATAAAGAAGTTTCAAGCCCCCAATGCAATGATAAATAAATATAAATTTTGAAAAATGAGATGGATCAAGCAAGATGTATTATTCATAAATATTTGAATGCAAATATTAATAGATGATTTACTAATGTGGATAGTTTGATAGAGTTATGGGAAAAATTGGAGAATATTGATAAATATGTTGATACTGCTTATACTTTCTACATAGAAGATATCTCAGGAGTGTAATTACTATTGGTAGAATTGATCATAAAGAGATTATCTTCAAATTTATTGGTTTAGTTGAAGATAATTTTTTTTTTTAACATGCTTTCATTGCTCAAATCGATTATATGTCAAAACTTTGGCATACTAGACATGGGCATATAAATTAAAAAAAAATCATAAGACATGCTTAAAATGAATATGGTTAGAGGATTAACAAGTATTTGAGTGTCTTAATGTGTCTTCGAAGGATGTGTTCTAGGTAAACACCATCAATATCTTTTTGATTCAGGACAATCATGGAGAGCCAAATATTCATTTCAATTGATTCATAGTGATTTATGTGAATTAGAGTTAATTTCATTTTTAGGTGCCATGTATCTCCTCACTTTTATTAATGATTATAGGAATAAGTGAAGTATTTGATTTTTTCAAAAGTTTAAGGTATTGGTTGAAAACTAGTGGGGAAGAAAAATTAAATTCTTAAGGTTGATTAATGGGGGATAATATTGAAATCATTCATTTGAATATTTTTGTGAAAAAAATGGCATTAAGGATCAAACAACAATTCCATATACCCCTCAACAAAATGGAATAGTTGAGCAGATGAGTAGCACTCTTCTAAAAATGGCTTGTTGTATGTTACATTTTAATAATCTGCATAATAAGTTTTGGGGTCTAGTTGTTTCTTAATTTGCATATATTGTTAATAAAATAACCACTAAATCTATTTCAACTAAATTACTCATGAAGAATCTTTGAGTGGAATAAAACCTCATTTTGGGTATTTTAAATTATTTGGATGCATTGCTTCAACACACATCCATGATAAAAAGAGTAAAAAATTGGCGCCTAAGATCCATAAAGTTTTATTTGCATGGTACAATGGAAAATTAGAGGCTTATTACATATGATTTTATATAAAATAATATCTATGTTAGTAAAGATGTATATTTTGATGAACATTCGAAGCTTGCAGCATTTTCCTCTAACTCTAAAACAAAGTTGTTATAGCATTTGAAACTTCTCTGTAACACAACTTGAAATTAATAGAGAATAAGAAAGTTTCTAGTTAATTTTAGTTGACTGAACTTTCTATAAAGTTCTAAATTAACTCTACTTATCAATAAAAATATAAGTACCACCCATTAGATATAATAAATTGTATTGGATAATCATTAAATTAATGTTAAATTATTAAGTTTGTTTTTAATATTGGAATGCTTCATGATAGCATATTATTCAAAAAATAATGGTTTCCCCTTAGATTTCTTTTATAAAAGATATTTCTTGTTTTATTTAATCACAACAAAATTATTTTTATATAGTCTTTCTGAATCTTCCACCATTTTAGCTCTTAAAATGATAAGATATTTTTTAATGAACAAATAATGATCGAAGGTGTTTGTAAGAATAAAAAGATCATAAACTATATATACTTATGGGATGGTGGAAAGATAAGTTGAAAATTCCAGAGAATCTATGTGGAAATTGTAAGCAATGCTAATAACTCTAAAGTAAAATAATTATTCCAGTCAATGGAGAAAGTGCAAAGATATATTAAGCATACTTTAGATTCAAAAATCCTTAGGCTCTTGACTCAAATGCAATGCCAATTCCAATTATAAACTCAGTGAACTTTCTTAACTTTAAAAATGCATTGATAAGTGGGTTCCAATTTATATTTTGTATCACATCCATGAGTGAGAAGTGGTGATGGAAACCTAGATTTGATGATGTTGCATTATTATATAATGTGATTGTGGTCACTCTATTTTTATATTATAATAAGTGGTTGACCCTTCTATTTGTAACAACTTTACATTTTTAAAAGTGTTGGTGACCCTTCCTTATAATATTGGGGCCATGTGAATATTTCCAATATTTTTTTAATAGTGTGCTTAATTAAAATAAGCATATTAACTTATAAATTGATTAATTTTATGTTATGATAAGATTTTACTTCAATAAATACTTAATTTACGACATGGTCAAGATGCATAGGATTTTGAGTGGCATTATATTTTGTCCACACACACACACGTGCATTCAATTTAAGAATAATAATTCAGAGGTGGAAATAAATTTAATTAAGATTACATGCTAATATAATATGTGATAGTAAGATAAATAGGTATTTTTAATTTAATGTCACTATCTAAGTTTTTAAGAGAACTACAACAACCTTGATTCCACTTATTCAATAGGCACACGATAATATATATGGGAAATCTAGAGAGTGGATATAGACATATTATAGGCCAACAAATAAGGTGTTTTGAAGATGATGTAAAACCATTCAGTATTTAACAAAATAAGGAGTGTTGTGTAATACCTAGAAGCCATAAAAAATAAAGAGAGAGATAGGAAAAAGGAAAAGGAGAACATTTAATGACTCGATCCAATAGATACTGGTATTAACATTACACAATCCAAATATAGTTCTATATATAGCTCCTAAATAGAAGGGACAAAAGGTTGACATCAAACCAAAAAATCCAAGATGACATTCACCAGAGAATTTGCTCTCATGTTCTCTACACAAAGGTTATAGGAGATATGAAATTCCTTAAAAAAGGAGATCAAATCATGCATTTCCTTAAAGAGTGGGAGAAAATAAAATCTAAGGATGGTTCAAACCCTAGTGCACTGAGACACAACTATGAATGAGTCAAATAATAACTACACATAACATGCACCTAATGCATGGGCATCAATCAGGGCTCTGATAATAATTTAATACTCAACATAATTATTTATTTTATTGGTAAGGAAAATATAAATTACATCAAGCTCATGGACCTATGGGGAATTGATAGTCCAAACCACAATGGTAGGTCTTAGGCTTCCTTAAATTCCATGATTGGTGTAAATCACCACGAAATGGTGTACCATGATGGGGGTCAAAGATGTAAACCACCACTATAAAATGACTATATCTACATGGTGTAGAATATTCAAATTGTATGAAGGAGATTAAAAACATGACCAAGCTAAAATCATTGAGTTAATCGACATTGACTATGGTGATAAATTAATAGGGGTGGTAAGAGGCTTGTGAAAGATGAATAAATGGTTTGGAATACTAGAGCAAGTCTTGAACAATCACATCCACAAACCTACCCACCTATATAAACCATGATGATAGAAGAAGATGGAGATAGTAGGTAGTTAGCTACAAATAAGCATGGAAACTATTGACTAAAATAAGCACATGAATTTTTATATATCCTAGGTGGATATGATGAGTACACAAGCTAGAAAGGATAAGAGAATGAGGAGGTCCAAGAGACTCAGACAATTTAAAAATAGGCACAAGTAGGCCTTAAGGAGCAGAATAAATGTCACCATTGTGATCAAAATTGTCAATAATACCTAATGTAAATATCTAGTGGCTATCCTAACAATGATAGTTAACCTAGCTATAAAGGGTCCAAAAAGGGCATGAAGAGAGAGAAATTGAGAGGGTAAAAAGAGTGGTAAAGCTCTTCGTTAAGTCATTTTCACCCTAACAATAAAAAAAGGAAAGTTTGGAGATCCCAAAAAACCATGAGAAAATATTAATATATATATATGAGAGCACATGAGGAGTGAGCATAATGGTCTAGGAGCAAGCATCATGGTCTAGGCTAGTGACTCTTCCTTGTAATATTATGGCCATGTGAATATTGCCAATTTTTTTATAGTGTGCTTAATTAAAATAAGCATGTTAACTTATAAATTGATTAATTTTATGCTATGGTAAGAGTTTACTTCAATAAATATTTAGTTTGTGATATGGTCAAGATGATTAGTAATTTGAGTGGCATTATATTTTGTCCACACACACATATTCAATTTAAGAATAATAATTAAGAGGTGAAAATAAATTTTAGTAAGATTACATGATAATATAATATGTGACAGTAAGATAAATAGGTATTTTTAATTTGATGTCACTATCTATGTTTTTAAGAGAACTACAACAACCTTGATTCCACTTGTTCAGTAAGCACAAGCTAATATGTGGGAAATATAGAGAGTGGAAAAAGAGAACATTCAATGACTCAAACAAATAGATACTAGTATGAATGTTGCACAATCCAAATCTACTTCTAGATATAGATCCTGCATAGAAGGGACAAAAGGTGACATAAAACTAGAAAATCCAAGATGACATTCACCAGATTGTTTGCTATCATGTTATTTACACAAAGGGTGTGGGAGATATGGAATTTCTTAAAAAAGGAGATCAAATCATGCATTACCTCAAAATATGAGAGCAAATCAGAGTTAAGGATGTTCCAAACCCTAGTGCACTGAGACATAACTATGAATGAGTCAGAGAATAACTAAAAATAGCGTGTACCTAATGCATGGGCAGTAGTCAGGGCTATGATAATCATGTTATACTTGACATCATTATTTATTTTACTATTAAGGAAAATATCAATTAAATCAAGCTCATGGTCCCATGGGGCATTGATAGTCTGAACCACAATGGCAAGGCCTATGCTTCCTCGAATTCCATGATTGGTTTAGATCACTACTAAATGGTACACCATGATGATGGTCAAGGATGTAAAACACCACTATAAAATTACTATATCTACATGGTGTAGAATAGTCAAGTTACATGAAGGAGATTAAAAACATGACCAATCTAAAATCATGGAGGTGATTGACACTGACTATGGTGAGATAAGAATAAGGGTGGTAGGAGGCTTGTGAAATATGAATAAATGGTTGGAGAATACTAGAGAAATTCTTGAACAACCACAATCACAAACCTACACACCTATATAAACCATGATGATAGAGGAAGAGGGAGTTAGTAGGTAGTTAGCTGCAAAGAAGCATGGATACTATTGACTAAAATAATCACATAAATCTATGTCTATCTTGGGTGGATATGAGGAGTGCACAAGCTATAAAGGAAAAGTGGATGAGGAGGTCCAAGAGAATGAGATAATTTAAAAATATGCACAAGCAGGCCCCAAGGAACAAAATGAATAACCATTGTGATAAGAATGGGAAAAATACCTAATGTAAATGTCTAGTGTCTATCCTAACAATGATAGTTAACCTAACTATAAAGGGTCCAAAAAGAACATGAAGAGAGAGAAATTGAGAGGGTAAAAGGAGTGGAAAAGCTCTTCTTTAAGTCTTTTCACCCTAATAATAACAAAAGGAAATTCCAGAGATATTAAATAACTATGAAAAAAATTAATATATATGAG
The DNA here is from genome assembly GCA_037957365.1 of Torreya grandis. Taxonomy (NCBI): domain Eukaryota; kingdom Viridiplantae; phylum Streptophyta; class Pinopsida; order Cupressales; family Taxaceae; genus Torreya; species Torreya grandis. The sequence goes on along the minus strand of JARHVA010007252.1, from coordinate 355,991 downwards.
AACACATGAGTAATGAGCATCATGGTCTAGATAAGTTTTATAACTATCAATCTATATAGTTTTTTAATTTTGTATGTTTTTGTAGGCACTAGGGCACTTTTTCTATATTTTGATCAAATTCACAGATGGATGGAGGAAATATATGAGCCAAAATATTTGGTATAGGAATCTTAATCTCTAGAGATAAACATGAGGTTGAATAGAGGGATAGGGTGGGCATTTTCTCAAGCCCTAAGGCTTGTTTGAACACCCATGACCCAAGGCATGGGTTTTCAGGCAGAGAGGGTACCAAGAATCCAAATGAGTAACTAGCATTTGGTAGAGGTAGTACTAAATGTACTAGTCAAACACCTACTATTTTAAAGTACATAAGAAGCCATTATAAGTTTATGATAACTATCTAATTTATCAGATTATAATAGGCCAAAGGCTAACTTGAAAACCAGGCTAGGGCTAGCAAGATCAAACACACAAAGTATTTATATATCTCTAACTGATATAACCATAGAAATGTAATTACTGGAAGGAAATAAATAATGCATAACTAATAGGAAAACAAATCTATCTAAAAATGTAAGAACTAGCGATAAATAAAAATTATTCAAAAGTACGCAACCCTAAAGAAATGAAAGATAATTTTGAATGAAAGATGTTTTCAAAGGAGAAATGCATGTAAAATTCAGAAATCTAAGATAGATACTTATTTATAATGAAACTAACCCTAGCATATATCTCTAACCCATAAAATATACAACACTACACTAACTAAATGGTTTTACCTTGCAAACAAGGTGGACTCATATCTGCTCAAACATAATGTAAGTATTCTACCAATAATGAGTCCAAGTTTGATCTACTGTGGAGGAAGACTGAGTTGTAGTGTATATATTTATCAAATGCTATGCCAACAAGCAAGAAGAGAAGGTTAATTAGTAACAAGAAATAGATATGGAAGCCAACCCAAGTGCACAAATTAGGTTCAATGCTAACTCAAGTAACTAGGAGAAAATAATAGTGAAACAGGAAAAACTTGGAGAAACAATGGTGTTTCCATCTCTGTAAATAAGTGTGTATGTGAACCTCTATCAAAGGAAGAGTACAAATCCACAATGAGAGCTTAATTATCAATAATTAATTAAGAGAGAGACAATAAGATCATTAGAGCCAAAAAATTGAGGAGGCATTAGAATGAATGTTTGCAAGTCAAACATGGTAATCCAAGGCTCAGATCTCCCTGAAAATGATTTTTTACCATTTTTCAATGGATAGAACCCAAAATGATCTAATATGGAAGATTTGTAACCCACGTTATTGAAATTTGGCCAAAATGTGAGGCCTAGGCCATAATTTTTTCCAAAAATTGTGACCTAGACCTTTCGGCCTCCTGAAGGGTCTTCAAGGTGCATACAAAGGGTCTTACAAGGTAGGAGAACTTTAATAGAATGTAGGGAAGGCCTAGAAGGGTGCACAATGGAATGGAGATCTATCCAAGTGTATGGGTAGGATCAAATAGTAATAATAATGATGGTAGTACGCACGACAAGTATATATGCAATTATAAGGAAGAATAGGGTTAGAGGAGTTACAATTACATATATTAGTATCTCTTTAGTTTAATAAATTTTTTTGGAAAATTATGGGTATGATTTTTAGCATTTCATGGAGTAAAATTACTTCATTATAAAATATCAGTGCATGTGTAAACTTTAAAATAATATTGTATATAAGTTTTAAGAGTATCATTAGATCTGTAATAAATTTCACTGTCTCTTTAGAGGAAATAAAAACTCTCTATGAGTTTTTATTATTGATGAGGATCAAATTTGGGTACTATAGTATTCCCCAATACTAATCTAAAATCAACCACAATGTTTTTCCCTTAGTTAACTCAAATTGTGCCTTCACAAAGCATATAAGCTCATATATCTACAAGCTCATGACCATATAATTCACATGGAGACTCAATAACAACCTTGCACATTAATGCATAATTAATCATTGCATTTAATAATATGGATAACTTACCAAGTTAGTCTTAGTTCATCTGAAGTTTGTGCTAAGTTACAATCCTATGACCTATGGGTTATGGGCTTTCAAGTGGCAACTCCTACCATGTCACTCTAAATACAAAGCAAACCCACACCAATAATCTTCACAACACTCTAAGTGTTGGAATATAATATGCCACATTACCTCTCTCTATTTCCCACATATTGTCTTGTGCCTACTACACAAGTGGAATTAAGACTATTGTGGTTCTTTTAACAACTCAGATAGTGGCATGGTGTTTTGGACTCTCTAGTATCTCTTTTGGTCAATGTTAGGGTGAAAATTACTTGGAGAAGAGATTTCCCATTATTTTTACCCTCTCACTTTCTCTCTCTTCATGCTCTTCTTGGACCCTTTTTGGGTATGTTACCTTTAATTTATAGGAGGTCCACTAGACCTTTGTACATTAGGTATTTTTCTCATTTTAGGTTCAATAGAGAGCTTAATTTTGCTCCTTAGGGTCCACTTGTGCTTGTTTGTAGACTCCCTCAATCTTTTGGATCTCCTTAGTATGTTGACCTTTCTAGACTATGTACTCCTTCTCATATGCATGTAGGATAGATGTAATAGTCTATGTTTCTTTTAGTTAGTAGTTTTCCTACTTATTTTCAGCTAACCCCCTACTAAATCCCTCTTCCTCTGTCATCATAGTTTTTACACATGTGCAAGTTCATGCAGTTGCTTTGGACTTTATATAATATTCTCCAGCCATTTTTTTGTCTTTCATAAGCCTCTTTACCCCCTTATTAACCTCTTAAGATTATTAAAATCAGTTACCTCCATGATTGCAGCTTGTTTTCATTCTTCATGTCCCTCATGCAACTTGTTTGTTCAACACCATGTCAAGTTAGTATTTTTGTGGTGGTGTCTTGCATCCTTAACCCCCATCATGGTGAACCATTTAATGGTTATCCACATTGATGGTGGTAGTCAATGATACCTAGAATCCACCACTACTGCTTCGATTATTGATGATCCATGGGGCCATAAGCTTGTTTTAGATGGTTATTTCCTTACATATGAAATAAATAACACTTTGAGATGCTAGTTGACCTAGTTCACAAATTTTGTAAAAAAATGTGTAGTCTAGGCCACATGTTTTATCTAAATTTTTTCATCTTGGGATGTAACTCTTCCATATTAGGGCATTTTATGCTTTATCCATTTCCAAATAGTAGAAAATAACCACATTTTGGGAGATCCAACCCTTTAGCTACCTTTTTTGACTTATAAACATTCATTAAAACCCCTCCTCACTATTATGGCTCTGATGATCTTATTGTCTCTCTCTTGATTCATTATTGATCATTAAGCTCCCATTATGGATTTATGCTCTTCCATTGCTACAGGTTCATATGCACACTTGCTTCTTGAGTTATATACACCATTGTTTCTCTGAGTTATTCCTTATTCACTATTATTTTCTCATAACTACTTCAGTTGGCATTACACCTAATTTTTGCACTTGGGTTGGCATCCATACCTATTGATTATTTTTGCTTCACCTTCTCTGCTTGCTTTATGACATTTCATTGAACAAAAATATACACTGTAACTCAATATTGCTCCATACTGGATCAAACATGGACTCATGCTTGATGGAATAATTGCATTGTGTTTGAGCATGATTTAAGGGGACCTTTCTTGTAAGGTGAAACAATTTAGTTAGTGTAGTGTTGTATATTTTCTAGGGTTATATATTAAATGATAAGGTTAGTTTCATTCTAAACAAGTATTTATCTTAGATGTTTGATTTCCACATGCATTATCCCTTTAGAAACATCTTTTATTCATAATCATCTTTAATTTCTATAAGGATGGATGTTACTAAATCAATTTCCTTACTTGGTAATGCTTACTTGTTTAGATAGATTTGATTTCCTTATCGTTACACATTGTTTCTTTCTTTTGGATACTTATATTACTTTGGTTAGATTAGTTAGAGATTCCTGTATCCTTTGTACACTTGATCACGCTAGACCTAGCTTAGTTTTTAATTCAGTATTTGGCCTAGTGCAAGCAAATAACCTAGATAACTAACTTACACTTATAATGGCTTCATGTATTTTGGCCTATTAGGTGTTTCCTTTGTACCCTAGGTAACCCCTCTACCAAACCCTAGTGTCTTATTTGGATTGTTGGTACCCCTTCTTACTGAAAACCCATAGCTTGAGTTGTAGGTGTTTAGGTAAGCCCTAGCGCTTGCCAAAATGCTTAACCCAACCCTATGTTTATCCTCCTATTTGTCCATAGAGATGAAGCTTCACATGTCAGATGTTTTGGCCCACATTTTTCATCCTTCCATCTATGAATTTGAGAAAAATTAGATGAGAACATTCATATGGCCTCCCAAAACCCATAAAACTAAAAGGTTATGCAAATTAACAATTAAAATACTTACCCAAATGATAATGCTCACTTTTTATGTGCCTTCATCTGTATAAATCTCATTAGCATGGTTTTTTGGGATCTCTAGGCTCTCTTTTGGTCAGTGTCAAGGTAAAAATGACTTGGAGAAGAGCTTTTCCACTCTTGTTACCCTCTCATTTTCTCTCTTTTCATGATATTTTTGGGCCCTTTAAGGGTAGGTTATTTGTCATTGCTAGGCAGACTACTAGACCTTTGTGTTAGGGCTTTTAGCCCTTTCTAGGTGAAATGGGGGCCTCTTTTTTTCTCCATAGGGCCCACTTTTGCCTATTTTTAGATGGTCTCGGTCTCTTAGACCTCCCTAGTCTCTTGGCATTCATAGCCTTTGTACTCCTTGTTAGATCCACCTAAGATAGACTTATCTTTATGTGCTTCTTTTAGTCAATATTTTTCCTTCTTGTTTACAATTAATTTTTACTAAATCCTTCTTCCTCTATTGCCATGGTTTTTATAGGTGTGCATGTTTATGGTTTTAGTTGTTTGAGACTTGATCTAGTATTATCTGATTAGTTCATCACATTTCATGAGCCTCACACCACCCTTATTCACTTCTCATTATGTTTGATGTTGGTCACTTCCACAATTACATCTTGGTCACATTCTTCATCTCCCTCATGCAACTTACCTATTTTGCATTGTGTCAAGATAGTCCTTCTATAGTGGTGTCTTGTGTCCTTGACCCCCATCATGGTGCACCATTCATTAGTGATCCACATTGATGGTATATGTTGAGGTAACCTAGGACCCACCATTATAGCTTGGACTATCAATGACACACAGGGCCATGAGCTTGCTATAAATGGTTATTTCCTTACAAGTAGAATAAATAATGTTGTAAAATATCATCTGATTATTAGAAACCTAATTAATTATCATGTGTTATTTGGGGTTGTTCTTTGACTCACTCTTAGATGTGTCTTAGCTCACCAGGGTTTGAAATGCCTTTAGCTCTGACTTATTCCCCTTTTTCAATGTGACACATGATTCATTTTCCTTTTTCCAGACTTCCAAATCTCCCACATCCCTCATGTAAAGAATAGGATCAGATGCTCTAGTTAGTGCCATCTTGGAATTTTTGGTTTGATGTCACTTTTTGCCCTTCTATACAATAACTAGAGATGAATTTGGATTTAGATTTTGTAGCATTCATACTAGTATCCATTGGATCACATCATCAATTTTTCTTCTACCACCATTTTGTTCAAGTAAGTTTAGGTAATGCTATTTTTTTTCCATTTTCCTATCTCTATATTTATTTTGTGTTGATTTTAGGTACAGCACAACACTCTATGTTCTATTGAACACCAATTGCTTTTACCTTAGGGACATATGTAATTTTGACTCTTTTCACCCTATTCCTTTTGATGATTGCATATATGCTATTCATCCATACTACCATCATTGTGAGTCCCATTTGATATTTGTCAAATACATGGAGATATCCCCACTCCATTTTCACCCCTTTATACCTTCCCCACACTTTATCAAAGATCTTGCACATATAAGACCCTTCTTTTTCACCTTGGAGACGCTTCAAGTGGCTGGATGGCCTAGGTCTCATATTCTAAAAAACACTTGGGGCCTAGGATGCATGTTTTGGCCAAAATTCCATAACCTAGGCCACAATGTTTCCAGAAAAGATCTTTTTGTATTATGTATGATACCAAAGGGTAAAAACACTTTTTAGAAGATGTGAGCCTTGAGATTTCTTGTTTAACTTGGAAACATTCATTTCAACCCCTTATTCTCACTTTCTTGGCTCTAATGATCTTCTAATGTCTCTCTTGATTCATTCTTGATCATTGACCTCTCATTATTGATTTTTACTCTTGCTCGGATAGAGGTTCACATACATGATTGATTATTGAGTTATATACACCATTGTTGATCCCTGTTGTTCCTACATCACTATTTCTTTCTCTTTGATCGTTCGATTGACATTACACCTAATTTTTATATTCTAGTTGGCCTGCATACCTCTTTCTTGTTTCTACTTCACCTTCTCTCCTTATTTTTTGACATTGGATTGGACAAAGCTCTACACTAGAGCTCAATCTTCCTCCACACTAGATCAAACTTGGACTCACAATCAATGGAATACTTGCATTGTGTTTGAAAATGATCTAAGGGCACCTTGATTTCAAAGTGAAACCATTTGATTGGTGTAGTGTTGTATATTTTCTAGGCTTAGAGACTATATACAAGGTTTAGTTTCATTGTAAATAAAAATTTAGCTTAGTTTTTTGAATCATACATGCATTTCCCCTTTGAAATTGAATTTCGTTTGAAATTATCTTTCATATCTATAGGGTGGCATGATTTTAAATCATTTTCCTTTCTTGGTAGTGCACACTTGTTTAGATAGATTTGTTTTCATGTTCATTATGCATTTTTTCTTTCCTTCAGCTACTCACATTATTGTGATTAAATTAGTTAGAGATATATGCATGCTTTGTGTGCTTGATCATGCTATCTGTAACCTGGGTTTCATGTCAGTCTTTAGCCTAGTGCAAGTTGACAAACCAAATAGCTACCTTAGACTTCTATTGGCTTCCTGCATCCTTCAACTTAGTTGGTTTTTGCTTAGTACCCCCTTTGCCAAACCCTTGTGGCATGTTTGGATTCTTGGAGCTAAAATATATTTGAGAGAATTATTCCATCCATCTTTTAATTAAAAAGAGTGCTCCAAATAATAATTAACATTTTTGTTTAGAATTTTTCTAATAATTTAATCTAAATAATTATTTTTTACAAAATTTGTAAATATTTTAAATATATATATATATATATATATAATTTGTGTAAACATACAAAATATTTTTTTAATCCTTTATTCACACAAAATCATAAGTAATTGAAGCAAACATCTTATAGATGCATTATCACCATCGAAAACAGGTGAAAGGGAATCCAAATTTCTTTATTCTTTTTCCCAATAGTAGAGAGTAAAGGACAAACTCTTTTATTTTGTAACATACTTCACAAAACCATACAAAGATGAGTATAATACATAACAAATCTGATAACTCCTTGAACCAAATAGGTTGAACCTTGTCCCCGCTTAGTGCGAGTGCACAACTATTTTATTAATATTCAAAAAATCAAGTACATAAGGGTACCTTTACTCTGTTAACCCTTTTACATTGCAAACATTGATTTATATAGTTTTTACCAATAACTGATAAAAACAAATAATCTATAACCAACTATTTACAGGAAAACAACTCATAAGGTAGCTCTAATTAATAAATATAAAACATGAAAACTACCTAAATTAAACTAAGTTTATTTTATGGGGGTGTCTTTACTAAAAGATGCATGCCCCATTTACAATAATATTAATTAACCTACCAAAAATATAACCTAATGTTAAGACTTTGGAACAAGTCCTAACAAACCCCCCTATGATCCAAAGTCAGGTCTTTAGACACATACCAAGCATTTTTCTGAATTTTTTAAATTTGATTCTGTCAAGGGGTTTTTTGAAGATATCAGCTGTCTGATCGAGAGTTGGGAAATATATTGGATCAAGAGTTTTCTTTGCCACCAGCATTCATAGATAATGGTATTTGACATCCATATGTTTTTTTTGGCATGAAACACTAGATTCTTGGACATCTTGATTGCACTTTGATTATCAATGTATAACTGTGTAGGAGCAAATTGATAAACCTGAAGATCTTCAAGAATATGATGAAGGTAAACAATTTCTTTAGAAGCATCCCATATTGCAATATACTCTAATTCTACTCATGAATTTGTCATTGAATCCTACTTCTTACAACACCAAGCAATGGTAGCTAAACCCATATGCATAGTGTATCTTGTGGTTGACACTCTGATATCCACACATCTACCAAAATCTACATCACAATATCCAAAAAGTTTGAAGTTCTTGTTGTGGCAGTTTTTAAGGCCATATGTTTTCATTCCCTAAAGGTAACGAAGTACTCATTTTGTTGGATGCCAATGAATTTCTCTAGGCTCATGCATAAACCTAGATAAAATTCCAACTAAAAATGAAATATCAGGCCTAGTAGTCATCAAGTATATCAAACCTCCCACCAATTGTCTATATGTGGTGCCATCAAAAAAGGCACTACTATCATCTTTAGAAAATTTCAAGTTACTTTCCATGGGAGTGAGGGCAGGTTTGCAATCACTCATGCCAAACCTCTCTAATAACTCAAAAAAAATATACTTAGTTTGTGAAATGAGAATACTATTCTCTTTTTGAGTTACCTCTATGCCTAGATAGTAGTGAATAAGTCCAAGATATGTCATCTCAAACCCATCTTTAATTCCTTCTTCATAGACATGTTATGGTTTTTATCATTACCTATGATAAACAAGTCAGTGACATAGAGAACAAGTATCAACATTTTCTTACCCTACACTCAAAAATAGAGAGTATCATCAGATTCACTGCGATGAAAACCAATGGATTTCAAGTATGAATCCATTTTCTCATACCAAGCCCTGGGTGCCTATTTGAGCCCATACAAAGATTTTATCAATTTACATACTTTGTGTTTGGCACCCACCTATTCAAAACCCTAAGGTTGTTTCATATAGACTTCTTCCTATAAATCACCATTTAAAAAGGCACTTTTAACATCCAATTAATGTACTTTCCAACTATTTTGTGCTACTAAGGCAAGTACCATATGAATAGTATGTCATTTGGCAGTTGGTGCAAATGTTTCCTCATAGTCAATACCTTCTTGTTGCGCATATCCTTTTGCAACAAGTTGTGCCTTATGTTTATCAATGGTGCCATCTGATTTATACTTAGTTCTATAAACCCATTTACATCTGATGGGTTTAACATGTGGAGGAGGATCAACTAAAACCCATGTATTATTGTTAAGTATGGAATCATACTCACATTTCATTGCCTATTGCCAAACATGTTTAGTAGATGCCTCCTCGAAAGTGGATGGATCAATGGAAGAAGTAGTAACAACCATAACATAGTTGACCTATTTTTGAGAATTCTTGGGCCCTATTAAACCAACTTGATCTAATTATAAGTCAAAAAAAGTACTTTGAGCCCATTTTGGATACTTAGTCAAATTATTCAAATCAGGGACTCTAGAATTCTCATTATGTGCATTATTCGAAGGGGGACTTAGATAATTTTCAACAATTTATAACTCATCAACCTGTGAACTTGTAGATGAAGGAGAGGAAAGTGAAGGAAATTGAGTTTCATACCATAACTTTGAATATTTATCCCCATTATTCAAACCCTTATCTCTTTTTGTATTTTTCCTCTCTAATCTATCAAGTTGAGAATCAATCTCTGCAGTGCTCATAGTCCCAAACTCATCAAATATTACATCTCAACTCACTATGAATTTGCTTGAATCCTATGCAAGTCAATGAAACCCTTTTTTATCTTCATAATAAACAAGAAAGATGCATTTTCTACTTCATGGTTCCAACTTAGTTCTGTGTTTAATAGTAACCAAAGAAAAACAAAGACATCCAAACAATTTCAAGTGTTTAACCTTTGGTTTAAATCCATACCATGCCTCATATGGAGTTTGTCCCAAAAGTACAACTATGGGGGACATATTTCTCAAATACACTATAGTACCAATGGCTTCTACCCAAAACTTATCATCAATTTGTTTATAGTGCAACATGGCATGTGTTGTGCCCTCTAATGTTCTATTCATTTGTTCAGATACTCCATTTTGCTATGGAGTATAAGCATTACTATATTGTCGATGAATACCATGTTCTCAACAATAATCTAAAAATTCATTTGAGGTATACTCACCTCCATTATCTAAACGAAGAGTGGCCAAATGTGACCCTGTTTCTTTTTTGACTAAGTGTAACCAATCAACAAACTTAGCGAAAACTTCAGATTTATTTTTCATAAAGAATACCCAAGTCATCCTAGAAAATTCATCAATAAACAAGACAAAGTATCTACACCCACCAATGGATGACTTCTTCATGTCACATACATCACTATGAACTAACTGTAAACATTTGTTAGCTCTCTAAGATGACTGTTTAGGAATTTTTTTCTAATTTTGTTTGCCCAAAACACATGACTCATAAAGAATACTATCTTTGTGAAAAGTGGGCAACCCATTCACCATACCATATCTCTGTAAATCCATTAAAGAGTGGATATTCAAATGTCCATAGTGGAGATGCCATAACTGCTGTGTAGACATAGTACCTGTACCTGTGTCAACAACTGCTGCAAGTTCTATGTTGAGAGGAAGCACCTTACAATGCAATCTAACCAAGTTTCCATCTTCATATCCTGTATACATTGTTTTATAATCATCCTTCATTGAATTTATGTAAATGAGCCCATTTTCAAGCATTATTTGATATCCTTTCTTTCGAATAGTTACCAAATAAAGTAAGTGTTTCTTTAATGTGGGAACATACCAAACATCCTCCAAGTATTTTATAGACCCATTAGGAAGAAGAATTCGAATAGATCCAAGTCCTAGTGGTGTATGCATAGACTTATTTACTAAGGTAACTAGAGAGAGAGAGAGAAGCTTCCTTATAAGACCAAAAGAAATCTCTCCTAAATGTCATGCATTTGGTTTCTCCTGTATTTAAAACCCATACATCTGTGAGCTCATCTCTAGCCTCATATTCAATATAATCAATGTGCCCCAAAGTAGTGAATGCAGATTCATGGGCAAAATTATTGGACTAATCATAGTCATGATCAGCATATTGAGCAGAGTTAGACTTAGTCACTTTTTGTGGCCTCTAAATTCTATCAAAAGGAATCCTACATTGTGAGGCAATGTGACCAAATTTTTCACATCTATGACACTGAATGTCTGATCTACCTCGACCTCTGCCCCTATATGAGTTGTGACCATGTCCTCGATCACTTGTTTCATGTGAATGTGATTGGTTAGATTGTTGATTATTTGAATGACCCCTACCTATATTTTGTATCTGCCTCCTCTATAAACTTGACCCCTTCTATAACTATTTCCTCTATTATTTTTATGCCCAGATGAAGATGAACTAGGCTTTTACTCTAAAACATAGGCTTCTTCAATTTTATTATATTTTTTGGGTAGAGAGAGGTCATGTTGGATGAGCAACTCAACCAAATTATCAAAGGTGATGCCTTTGATCTTGTTAGAGACATGCAAAATTTCAACAAAATTCTTATATGACCCTGGTAGTCCTTTCAAAGAAGCAGTGACTATGAGATCATCATCTAGTTTTCTAAAACCAGCCTTAGTGTACTCAGTAGTGATATTTTTCAACTTAGACATATATTCTCCCATATCCCCATCTTCATCTAATGACAAAGTAAACAACTACATATGAATATATATCTTCTTATGCTTAGATTTCTTATCATTTAAATCTAACAATGTTTTCCATGCGGTGTAACTATGAGGAAAATTTTCAATATGAACATAAGTATCATGAGTACAACAGCATTTAATGAGAGCTAAGGCCTTAAGACAATGAAAATTGAATATATTTAATTTAGCATACTCTGTTGGTAATGTGAGATTTTCATTCTTGACAATATCCAATAACTCATTAAAAACTAGTGAAGCCTCCATCAATCGTTTCCAATCATAATAATTGGAAATTGTTAATCTATCACCATCTGAAAGCAAATTTTGAATTTTCAGCATCTTGAAATGAAAGCAAGTGTAGTAGATAAAAAGTGTTACAAAATGTAAAAGAGATGAAACAAATATCACACTCACTACACAAGACACAACTTTTATGGGGTTTTGCACTTAGCCTCTGTGTAGAGCACAAAATAAAAATAAGTATTTTTGATGGGTTTTGCACTTAACCTCACCAAAAATTAATGATTACACCCTTATTTCACCAAATTACAACCTTATTCCACCAATTACACCATTATATCACCACAACAATGTAAAAGAAATATGATTGAATTCCCCTTTTTTTGATTTTTAAAATAACACAATACAATAAGTATGTGTTTTAAAATATTTAGATTTAAAAGGGAATATTCCTTTTACAAAAAAGCATATTCCAAAGCAAAACAAACTTTTTCCAAAAAAAGGGATTTGAACCCTTGACCTCCTCCTTTGCAAACTTCTTACAAAATAAGCTTAACCAATTGCTCTAAGAGCATTTTCAGAATATTACACTCAAAAAGTTCTACTTATTCCAGATTTTGTCTATGAGGGGAAAAAAAAAAAAATTACATGTGTGTAAATAAATTCAATTTTTTTTCACTTTTTCAGCCTTCTCAAGCAAGCTTCCTCTCGTGGGACCCACAAAGGCAAATTTTTGAATGCAAACTTTAGAAACATGAAAAAATATTTATTCCTAAGATTAAACCTATGCCATGCTTGCCTGGGATGCCATGACTACTGCTGGAAGTTTTCTCTTTACATGTTCTCTCTCCTATAGGCTGCACAAATCTGTACAGGCTGCTAATGATAAAATACATTTTAACTAAGTTTTGGCAATTTTTTTGAGGTATATTTGCAAGGAATGAGTTCAAAATAAAGCCAAGGCATTGGAAGGCCATACAACAGGCCATACAAGTCCAAAAAATTGCCAAACTTTCATTTTGAATGCAAAAAATAGGGGTTTAATACCATTTGATCAAGATTGGCATGTGTTTTGGATTTAAAAAGATTGAGAATGCAGTGAATCAACATGGTAGACATGAATGAATATTGCAGAGGTTTTTCACAAGTAAATAGGCCATACAAATCTAGTTTTTGCAAAAAATAATGAATTTAATAACATTTAAATGATAAAAAAATCATTTTTATGCCAGATGAGGAGGTTTGAACACAATTTTAATGGAGTATGAATGATAAAAAAGACTAGATGGTGTTATATGAAAAACACAAGTTTAAATGTAAAAAAATATTTGAAAAATTAAAATAATTTAAGAATTTTTCAAACATTTAAACCAATAAATTTTTTACTATATGGCATACTTTATTTCATGCCAATGAAATCACGTAAATTTAATTTTTCACCTTTCTCCTTTAAAATTCACCAAGCTCTCAAAATTACCATGCTCTAATACCACTGATAACTCCTTGAACCAAATAGGTTGAACCTTGTCCCCACTTAATGCGAGTGCACAAGTATTTTATTAATATTCAAAAAATCAAGCACATAAGGGTGCCTCTACTCCGTTAACCATTTTACATTGAAAACATTGATTTATATAGTTTTTACCAATGACCGGTAAAAATAACTAGCCTATAACCAACTATTTACGGGAAAACAACCCATAAGGTAGTTCTAATTAATAAATTATAAAACATGAAAACTACCTAAAATTAAACTAAGTAATTTTATTTTATGGGGGTGTCTTTACTAAAAGATTCATGCCCCATTTACAATAATATTAATTAACCTACCAAAAATATAACCTAATGTTAAGACTTTGGAACAAGTTCTAACGAAATCCACTGTAGAGCGAGCTATGATTTACTACAAAGGGTTACCTATTGTCAATGACCTCATCTTGGGAAAAATCTTCTCTTTAGTATCATACTTATACAACCATTCAATAATTATCCTATTAAAATAAGTAATTTACTCAACCAGCTATGAATTCTTCTCCAAAATAAATTCTTTACTACAACAGGTTTCCTAATGTCAATGACCTCATGGACTACCAAAAATTCATTTGATTCACCCTCACAAAGAGAAAATCTGGATCAATTTCAATGGCTTCCAAATCCTTCTCAGCCATATGCATATACACCACCATATTCTCATCTCCCAATTGACTAGCCTGAAGCATCACATATCCTGTTGTTCCTTCCTAGGTCAAATATACACTTGAGAATGTAGGTTTCCCACATCCCACATCAATGTCATATAATGGAATTCTCACTCCTGAAGACACCACCACTTCTGATCTAGCCTCCGTATAAACTCTCGCTAACATTGTAGCAGGTCTCCTCGCCTCCATCCAATCAACAAATGACTTGAAGTATTCACAGTTGGTGGAAATAGTTATAATGTTGTGTATAGTCTCAGCTATTTTACACAAGGGCTGCTCCAAAATCTCATTTGCATAAGTCTGCGTAACAGGAATTGCTATTGCATTTTTGAAGTAGGAAGGAGGGAGGTTTAGATACGCATGTCCATCAATGGAGATGCCAATTCTGGTAGGCTCTGAAGAAGTTAGAGCTTGTGCACGAGCAACAAGTCTCTAAATGTAGGAACATATGGCCTCCATCTTTGTTTTAGGTTTTCCTCCTTGCAGCTCTGGTCGAGTTTGGTTTGCCAGTGCCTACAAATTCAGAAGGGTAAGGGCATCTAAATGATAGATTATTCCAATTTGGGGTGGGGTTTGCTTAGTGTCATTTACAGAGGAAAAAGGTATGGCTATGTAGTGACCATCAATCTTTGTAGTAATGTTGAGAGGGTGATGGGGATTGAGGATCAAGACTTGAAAATAAGGGGTCACCGAGATAGAACGGTCTTGAGCTGCTTCACTCCATGCCTTGAAGAAAATACTACTATTGATTCCATCAACTATTCTATGGTCAAATGAACAATTGACAACAATCCCCCCACACTTCATTCTTGTCACCTGCAATAAAAATCATTAAAACCCGATTGGAGACTAAATTGAATTTATTTACATAAGTAGTCAGTAGTTGTTTACCTATACAACAAGAATGGGTAGACACTGAGAGGATTCTCCTGGCTCCCTTGTGGGAAATGGTTATCTAAATTATATAGATATTTGGGTCTCTCTCTTTTCCTTACCTTTTCCTACATGGGGTTTTATGATTAAATTTAAAGGATTATGGGAGATGGAAAATTGCTATTTGAATTATAGAATGTTTTGAAGTATTATTATTTATGCCCCTCTCCTTACCCTACTTTTTCATATATAAGATTAAACAATTATATTTAAAGAAGGTTGGAAAATGAAAACCAACTTTTTAAATTATAGAATACATCAAAATTTTATGTATGCCCCATCTCCCCTCCTCACCTTCACACACATATTTATATTATACTAAATATTGTCAACTAAATGTTTAAAATTACTTTTATTTAAAAAATATTTATCTTTGTTTGAGTTGCATTGAGGTGGCGAGTGACCCAACATCTTTTAGTACCACTTAAATGTATTAGATGTAAATAAATTATATGTGAGAACATGGATGTTAATATTGTCAACTCCATGGAAAACATAAACGGATGAGAAAGGAAAGGCTTCAACAAATCACTGAACCATTGAAACATCCTATGTTTCATCTAATGAACTGAAAATAAATAAACATGTGTTTTCTCCTTCCATTATTGTTTATAGAGAGAAGTTTAAAAAATGGATTCACAATTAGTTAAGAGGGAAAATGAGGGGAGTTGATCTGGGCAACAATTCCACCATATTTTTGAAGCATTGAATGGGTAACAATAATGCACATTTCCAATGCTTCATCAGAAAGAAAAAGAAAATAGTGACATTGGGAGATGTTTTTAAAAAAAGACTTATTAGTCAATGATTAAACACAATTCAAAAAATAAATCATTTGTTATGAACATTCATAAATAAACCATTTCCCTTAATTACAAAGTATTTTTAATTCATAGGATGAAGTGAGTTTAGAATTTATCTAAATGCAGACACTTAAGTATTGTATTAGACAATTAGTAATATCATTTTTGAACTATCCTTAACATAGATAAATTGTGCATACACATGACTCTTACTTAAACTCTCTCCTAGCTATTTATCTATCTATGGACTTGGCCATCCAAATTTACCATCATACATGTACAAGAATCTCCATAATATGTGCCAAAACAAGCTATTAGCTTCAACAAATTGTTACCATATTCTAGACACATGTTTTCTTTATCCTAGAGAGTACTAGAAACAAATAGAAGTTTTCAGTTAATGGTGATAGTTGTCTTCCTTGATACTATCTGAGATTACTCAAATGATTATTTTTAAATTCAAATCCATCCCTTGGGTTAACCCACATGTATTGCACATCAATTATGAATGGAAGTTATCAAAATAGTCATATATTTATACTCATCAAGCCTAGGGCTATTCTTATTTAGCACTTATCCAACTCTCCCTCGTCATCACTATTTACACATTGAGATATTTATATGTATATCTAGAAATAAGATTTTTAGTTCCTCCATGTAAAAATTTAATAGGTCCAAAATTTTTGATACAATAGGTGTATCCATCTTTAGGGGAGACGATGGTCTTGAAAACTACAATGTTAAATCAGCTTGCCAACCACCATAAATATTCAACTCCATATAATATCCAAACTAGTTATACTTATTAGGTGGATCACCTTGGATAATATATGGAGTTGAATATTTATGGTGGTTGGTGAGCTGATTTAACATTATAGTTTTCAAGACCTTCTTCTACCCTAAAGATGGATACACCTATTGTATTCAAAATGTTGGACCTATTAAATGTGTACATGGCAGAATCATAAATCTCATTTATAAACAATTTACCCCATGGAAACCTGAAATATGTTATATTTATATCCTTTAATCACTATCATAAAGCTTCTAAATATTAAAATTAATCAAAGGAGAAATCCCTAAGACAAGTCTAGAAACCTAAAGCAAGGTCAAATAACATATTGTCAAGTGTCGAAAACTAGAGAGCTACATTGCATTCTAGAAAATTGTTATTGAACACATATAGATTGGTGGGAGAACTACAGAAATTTTGAGCACTCTTCACAATATTGGAACATAGGAAAATATCAACTACTGAGAGAATTGTGGTTGAGGCTATCCATTCAATATTTATAACCTATTTTTAAGGTCATATAAGTATTCAAAGTTGAGCTACAGTTTGAAGTTAATAGTGAGCAAAATTTAAATATGTGCATAAAATTAGAAACTTGTTTAGATAGATTTGAATTCATGTTCATTAAAAAATTTTCTTTCCTTTATCTACTTACATTACTATGGTTAGATAAGTTAAAGATACTTTCATCCTTTATGTACTTGATGACACTAGCTTGAGCTTGGTTTTCAAGTTAGTCTTTGGTCTAGTACAAGTCGGTAAATTGGATAGATACCTTAAAATTGTAGTGTATTTTTATTTCCTCCAACCTAATAGGTGTTTGATTAGTACCCTTAGTACCCACTCTACCAAACACTAGTGGCTCATTTAAATTTTTGGTACATGCTCTGTCTAAAAACCTAAGGCCTATGACATGAGCATTCAGGAAGGCTTACCAGCATGCTCACCCTAGTACTTCATTCAACTTCCCATTTTATGCTACAGATGAAGCTTCCCATCTTAGATGTTTTGGCCCACATTTACCTCCATATTTCTAATAATTAAAAAATAATCCAATCAAAATGCCTGTAGAGATTTTCAAAACCCATAAAACTAAAAATTTGTGCAAAATAACAATTAGAGGACTTACCCATACCATGATGCTCTCTCCTTGTGTGCTTTATTATTTTTTAATCTCCTTGGCATGGTTGTTTTGACTTTGTAGTATCTTCTTCGGTCAGTGTTAAGGTGAAAATTACTTGGAGAAGAGCTTTCCCACTCTTTTTACTCTCTCACTTTCTCTCTCTTCGTGCTCTTCTTGGGCCCTTTGTGGGTATGTTACCTTTCATTTTTAGGAGGTCCACTAGACCTTTATGTTAGGTTATTTTCTCATTATAGGTGCAATATATACCTTAATTTTTCTCCCTAAGGTCCACTTATGCTTGTTTGTTGATTGTCTTGATCTTTTGGATCTCCCTGGTATATTGACGTTTATAGCCTATGTACTCCTCAATGCACATGGGACAAATGTAACATTTTGTGTTTATTTTAGTCAGTAATTTTCTTGTTTATTTTTATCTAACCCTCTACTAACTCCCTCTTCCTTTCTCATGACATTTTTTTATAGATGTACAAGTTCATGGTTGTAGTTGTTTTAAATTTTATATAATCTTCTCTAATCAGTTGCTTGTATTTTACAATCCTCATACCACCCTTATTAACCTCTTATGACTATAAGTGTTAGTTACCTCCATGATTACAACTTACTTTCCTTCTTTATGTCCTTCATGTAACTTGTTTATTCAATACCATGTCAAGCTAGTATTTTTGTGGTGGTGTCTTGTGTCCTTGACCTACATCATGTTGCACCATTAAATGGTTATCCAAAATGATTATGGTAGTCAAGGTAACCTATGACCCACCACTACTACTTAGATTATTGATGATGTATGGGGTCATAAGCTTGTTTTAGATGATTATTTCCTTACATATAAAATAAACAACACTGTCAATTGTCCAATAATTATTGGGTCCTTGACTGATGCTCGTGTACTAGGCATGTGCTATGTGTAGTTATTCTATGACTCACTCTTACTCATGTCTTAGCTCATCGAGGTCTAGAATTTCCTTATCTTTGAGTTACTCCCACTCTATGAGGTGGCACATGATTTTATCTTCTCTTTTGAGGACTTTTAGATCTCTTACATCCCTCATGCAGAGAACACTAAATCAGACACTCTGGTGAATATCAGCTTGTATTTTTTGGTTTGATGCCACTTTTGTCCCTTTTATGTTGGATTTGAATCTAAACCTATATTTGTATTATGTAGCAGTGACACTAATACCCATTGGATCGTGTCATTGAATGTTATCTTTTATTCCTTTATCCTATTTATTTTTTGATTTTGTGTGGCTCCTAGGTACTACAAAATACTTTTTAATATACTAAACACCAATTGGTTGTACCTCAGGTGTATATGTAATCATTACTCTAATGACCCTACTCATCCTAATGATTACATATCTACTCAATGTGCATACTACCATCACTACAAGTGCTATTTGATCCTACCTAGATACTTAAAGATATCCCCACTCCATTGTTCACCCTTTTGGACCTTGCATGTACTTTATCAGAGCTATTTCACCTTACATGATCCTTTCCATGCAACCCAAAGATTGTTTAGGAGGCTGAATGGCCGAGGTCATATATTTTGGGAAAAACATGTGGCCTAGGCCACTCATTTTGGTGAAAATTATACAACCTAGTCTGTAACTCTCCTATATTAGGGATTTTTATGTTTTATCCATTTCCAAATGGTAGAATACAACTAATTTTTGGAATATTAAAACCTTGGGCTACCTTATTTGACTTACAAACATTCATTCCAGCCCATCTTTCTCACTTTCCTACCTTTGATGATCTTCTTGTCTGTCTATTGATTCATTCTTAATCATTAAATTCCCATTATGGATTTATTATCTTCCTTGGACAAAGATTTACATATATGCTTGTTTATTGAGTTGGATACACCATTATATCTCAAATTTCTTTCTAATTCACTTTATTTGCTCTTAGTTCTTTCAGTTGGCTTTTCACTAGATTTATACACTTCAGTTGGTGCTTCACTTTCTCTCCTTGTTTATTGACATTGGATTAGACAAAGATTTAAATTGTAGCTTAGTACCTCCAAACTATACAAACTTAGACTCAATATTGGTATAATGCTTGCATTGTGATTGAGCATGATCTAAGCCTGAATTACTTGTAAGGTAGAACCATTTAGTTAGTGTAGTGTTGTATATTTTCTAGGCTTAGAGATTATATGTTAGGGTTAGTTTCATTATAAACAAGAATTTAGCTAAGATTTCTAAATCATACATTTATTTCCCCTTTGAAAATGACTTTAATTATAAAATTTCTTTCATTTCTATAGGGTTATATGCTTCTAAATCATTTCCCTTGCTTGTCAGTGTTTGTTTAGATAGATTTACTTTCACGTTCATTATGAATTGTTTCTTTCTTTCAACTTCTTGAATTACTATGGTTAGATTAGTTAGATATACCCATGTTCTTTTTATGCTTGATGACTCTATCCCTAACCTTTTTTTCAAGTTGGTCTTTGACCTAGTGCAAAATAACCATGCTAATGAGATTCTCTTTGACTTGATGACTCTATCCCTAACCTTGTTTTTAAGTTAGTCTTTGAGAGGGTAAAAAATAATTGATGACTCTATCCCTAACCTTATTTTGGATCTCTATGCTCTCTTTTGGATCATAAAGAGATTATCTTCAAGTTTGTTGTTTTATTTGAAGATAATTTTGTTTTGTACATACTTTCATTACTCAAATTGATTATATGTAAAATTTTTGGCATGCTATACATGAGAATATAAATTATAAAAAATCATAATACATGCTTAAAATGAATATGGTTATAGGATTAATAATTATTTTAGTGTCTTAATGTGTTTATGAAGGATGTGTTCTAGGTAAACACCATCAATATCTTTTTTATTCAAGACAATCATGGAGAGCCAATTATCCACTTCAATTGATTCATAATGATTTATGTGAACTGAGGTTTCTTTAACTTTTAGGTGTCATGTATCTCCTCACTTTTATTAGTGATTATAGGAATAAGTGAAGTATTTGATTTTTTTCAAAAGTTTAAGGCATTAGTTGAAAACTAGTGGGGGAAAAAAATTAAATGCTTAAGGTTGATTAATAGGGGATAATATTGCAATAATTCAATTGAATATTTTTGTGAAAAAAATGGCATTAAGGATCACACAACAATTCCATATACCCCTCAACAAAATAGAATAGTTAAGCAGATGAGTAGCACACTTCTAGAAATGGGTTGTTGTATGTTACATTTTTATAGTCTGCATAATAGGTTTTTCGGACTAGTTGTTTCATAAGTTGCATATATTGTGAATAAAATAAACACTAAATATTTTTCAACCAAATTAATCATGAAGAAGATTAGAGTGGAATAAAACCTCATTTTGGGTATTTGAAATTATTTGGATGCATTGCGTGGGCACACATCCATGATAAAAATATTAAAAAACTGGATCTTAAGATCCAGAAGTGTTTATTCACACAGTACAATGGAAAATCAAAGGCTTATAGGCATATGATTTAATAAAAATAAAATCTTTGTTAGTAGATATGTATATTTTGATGTACATTTGAAACTTGTAGCATTTGCCTATAACTCTAAAACAAAATTCTTGTAGCATTTGAAACTTCTCGGTAATAGAACTTGAAATTACTAGAGAATAAGAAAGCTTCTAGTTATTTTTAGTTGACTGAACTTTCTAGAAGGTTCTAAATTAACTCTACTTATTAATATAAATATAAGTACCACCATTAGATATAATAAATTGTATTGGATAATCATTAAATTAATATTAAATTATTAAGTTTGTTTTTAATATTGGAGCATTTCATGATAACATATTATAAAAAAAATAATATTCACCCCTTAGATTTGTTTTTGAAAGGATATTTGTTGTTTTATTTAATCAAAACAAAGTTATTTTTATACAGTCTTTTAGAATCTACCACCATTGTAGCTCTTAAAATGATAACATTATTTTTATGAATAGTACAACTAATGCTTGGAGGTGTTTGTAAGAAGAAAAAATCAGAAACTATATATACTTATGGGATGGCGGAAAGATAAACTAAAAATTCCAGAGAATCTATGTTGAAATAGTAAGCAATGTTAAGAAATCTAAAGTAAAATAATTATTCCAATTAATGGAGAAAGTGCAGAGATACATTAAGCATACTTTAAACTCTAAAAATCCCTAGGTTCTTGCCTCAAATGCAATGTCAATTCTAATTGTGAACTCTGTGATCTTTCTTAACTTTAAAAATGCATTAATAAGTGGGTTCCAATTTATATTTTGTATCACATCCATGAGTGAGCAGTTGTGATAGAAACATAGATTTTATGATGTTACATTATTATATAATGTCATTATGGTCACTCTATTTGTATATTATAGTAAGGGGTTGACCCTTCTGTTTGTAACAACTTTACATTTTTATAAGGGTTGGTGACCCTTCCTTGTAATATTGTGTACATGTGAATATAGTGTGCTTAATTAAAATAAGCACGTTAACTTATAAATTGATTAATTTTATGTTATGATAAGAGTTTACTTCAGTAAATATTTAGTTTGTGATGTGGTCAAGATGCTTAGGATTTTGAGTGACATTATATTTTGTTCACACACACATTAAATTTAGTAATAATAATTAAGAGGTGGAAATAAATTTCAATAAGATTAAATGATAATTTAATATGTGAAAGTAAGATAAATATGTTTTTAATTTGATGTCATTGTTTAAGCTTTTAAGAGAACTAAAACAACCTTGATTCCACTTGTTTAGTAGGCACAAGATAATATGTAGGAATTATAGAGAATGAAGTTGTCATATTATAGACCAACACTTAGGGCATTTTAAAGATGATGTAAAACTAATCATTTTTTAATAGAACAAGGAGTGTTGTGCAATACCTAAAATCCAAAAAAAATAAAGAAAGAGATATGAAAAAGGAAAAAGATGACATTTAATGACTCGATCCAATAAATACTAGTATGAACGTTACATAATCCAAATCTATTTCTAAATCTAACTCCTACATAAAAGGGATAAAAGGTGACATCAAACTAGAAAATCCAAGATGACATTCACCAAAGCATTTGCTCTCATTTTTTCTACACAAAAGGTGTTGGAGATATGGAACTCCTCAAAAAAGGAGATCAAATCATGCATTGCCTCGAAGAGTGGGATCAACTCAGAGATAAGGATATTCTAAACCTTAGTGCATTGGGATAAAACTATGAATGAGTTAGAGAATAACTACACATAATGTGTACCTAGTGCATGAGAATTAGTCAGGGTTCTGATAATCATGTGATACTCGACATCATTATTTATTTTACTGATAAGGAAAATATCAATTACATCAAGCTCATGGCCCCATGGGGCATTAATATTCCAACCCACAATGATAGGTCCTAAGCTTCCTTGAATTCCATGATTGGTGCATATCACCAATGAATGGTGCACAATGATAGGGGTCAAGGATGTAAAATACCACTATAAAATGACTATATCTACATGGTGAAGAATAGTCAAGTTGCATGAAGGAGATTAAAAATATGACCAACCTAAAATCATTGAGGTGACTGACATTGACTATGGTAAGAGATGAATAAGGGTGGTAGGAGGCTCATGAAAGATGAAGAAATGGTTGGAGGATACTAGAGCAAGTCTTGAATAACCAAAATCATAAACCTACATACCTATATAAACCATGATGATAGAGGAAGAGGGAGTTAGTAGGTAGTTAGCTAAAAATAAGCATGGAAACTATTGACTAAAAGAAGCACATTATTTTGTGTCTATCTTGGGTGGATATAAGGAGTACACAAGATAGAAAGGACAAGAGAATGAGGAGGTCCAAGAGACTGAGACAATTTAAAAATAGGCACAAGTAGGACCCAAGGAGAAAAATGAATATCACCATTGTGATCAGAATGGGAAACAATACGTAATGTAAATGTCTAGTGGATATATTAATAATGATAGTTAACCTACCTATAAAGGGTCCAAAAAGATCATGAAGAGAGACAAATTGAGAGGGTAAAAATAGTGGAAAATATATTCTTTAAGTCATTTTCACCATAAAATAACAAAAAGAAAGCCTAAAGATCCTAAAGAACCATGAAAAAAATATTAATATAAATGAGAACACATGAGGAGTGAACATCATGGTCTAGGTAAGTTTTATAACTATCAATCTACATAATTTTTTAATTTTGTGTGTTTTGTAGGCCCTAGGGCACATTTTCTATATTTTGATCAAATTCACAAATGGATGGAGAAAAAATGTGCGCCAAAATGATTGGTATAGGAAGCTTAATCTCTAGAGATAAACATGAGGTTGAATAGAGGGATAGGGTGGGAATTTTCACAAGCCCTAGGGCTTGTTTGAACACTCATAATGCAAGGCAAGGGTTTTTAGGCATAGAGGGTATCAAGAATCCAAATGAGTCACTAGGGTTTGGCATAGGTAGTACTAAATGTACTAGTCAAGCACCTACTAGTTTGAAGGACATAAGAAGCCAATATAAGTCTATGATAGTATCCAATTTCCCAAATTATAGTAGGCCAAAGGCTAACTTGAAAACTAGGATAGGGCTAGCGTGATCAAACACACAAAGGATTTAGGTATCTCTAATTGATCTAACCATAGAAATGTAATTACCTAAATGAAATAAATAATGCGTAATTAATAGGAAAATAAATCTATTTAAACATGTAAGCACTACCAAGCAATAAAAATGATTCAGAAGCATGCAACCCTAAGGAAATGAAAGATGATTTTGAATGAAAGATGTTTTCAAAGGGGAACTTCATGTACAATTCAAAAATCTAAGATAAATAATTATTTATAATGAAAATAACCCTAGAATATAATCTATAACCCATAAAATATACAACACTACACTAACTAAATTGTTTTACCTTGCAAACAAGGTGGACTTAGATCTGTTCAAACATAATGAAAGTATTCTATCAATAGTGAGCCCAAGTTTGATCGAGTGTGGAGGAAGATTGAGTTGTAGTGTAGAGATTTATCCAATGCAATGTCAACAAGCAAGGAGATAAGGTGAAGTAGTAACAAGCAATAGGTATGAAAGGCAACCCAAGTACACAAATTAGGTGCAATGCTAACCGAAGTAACTAGGAGAAAATAATAGTGAATTAGGAAGAAATAAGAGAAAAAATGGTATATCCATCTCAGTAAACAAGTGTGTATGTGAACCTCTATCAAATGAAGAGTGAAATCCCATAATATGAGCTTAATTATCAATAATTAATCAAGAGAGAGAGAATAAGATCATAAGAGCCAAAAAATTGAGGCATTAGAATGAATGTTTGAAACTCAAACATGGTAATCCAAGGCTTATATCTCCCAAAAAGTGGTTTTTTTAAACCATTTTATAATGGATAGAACATAAAAATCTATAATCCGGAAGAGTTATAGCCCGTGTTGTATAAATTTTGCTAAAATGTGAGGCCTAGGCCACAGTGTTTTTCCAAAACTTGTGACCGAGGCCTTCCAACCTCCTGAAGGGTCTTTGTGGTGCATACAAAGGGTCTTACAGGGTATGAGAGATTTGATAGGGTGTAAGGAAGGTTTATAAGGGTGCACAATGGAATGGGGATCCATCCAAGTGTCTAGGTAGGATCAAATAGTAAACAATGATGATAGTATGCACGATAAGTATATATGCAATTATAAGGAAAAATAGGGTCAAAGGAGTTACAATTACATATATTAGGATCTTTTTTAGTTTGATAATTTTTTTGGAAACTTGTGGGTATGATCTTATCAGCATTGCATGGAGTCAGATCACTTCATTCTACAATATTAGTGCATGTGTAAACTATGAAATAATGTTGGATATAAGTTTCAAGTGTATTATGAGATCCATAATAGATTGTGTTGTCTTTTTAGAGGAAATAAATGCTCTTTATGAGTTTTGATTATTTATGAAGATCAACTTTGGGTACTATAGTAGTCCCCAATACTACTCTAAAATCAACCACAATTTTTTTCCTTTAATTAACTTAAATTGTGCCTTCACAAAGCATATAAGCTCATATATCTACAAACTCATGAACATATAGTTCAAATGGAGACTCAATAACAACATTTGAAATTAATCCATAATTAGTCACTACATTTAATAATATGGATAACTTACCAAGTTAGTCTCAGTTAATCTTAAGTACGTGCTACATTGCAATCCTAGGACCTATGGGTTATGCACTTTCAAGTGGAAAGTCCTACCTTGTCACTCAAAATCCAAAGCAAACCCACACCAATAATATTCACAACACTCTAAGTGTTAACATATAATATGCCCCATCAACTCTCTCTGTTTCCCACATATTGTCTTGTGCCTACTGCACAAGTGGAATTAAGACTATTGTAGTTCTTTTAAAAACTCAGATAGTGACATCAAATAAAAACTCTCTATTTAACTCATTGTCACATGTTATATTATCATGTAAACTTACTAAAATTTATTTCCACCTCTTAATTATTATTCTTAAATGGAATGTGTTTTTATGTATGGACAAAATATAATGCCACTATAAAGCATAGGGTTCTTGACCATGCCACAAACTAAATATTCATTGAAGTAACCTTTAATCACAACATAATTTTAATTACTTTATATGTTAATGCACTTATTTAATTATCAAAACTATAAAAATTCCAAATATTATTATACAAATGTGATTTTGTAGGATAATGACATGTGACCTGATCATGGATGACATGTAGTCCACATAACACTTAAATTATTAAGTCACATGATCTACCTAATGTGAAAATGCTATAACAATTGCATGTTGTTCCCAAAATCCATGTAGACACAAATGGTGATCTTAGACATACATTGGAATCTATAATCCATTGCATCTACCAACCTTGCATGCTTGGAATTCACTTAAACACCATAAAGAATTTTGTTAGGCATGGCCAAAGCATGGATGATAATTGAGTCAATCACAAATCATTTGTGGCTCTAGAGAAAAGTTAAAGATGAATATAATATATTATAGCCATGTTTCATTAAATTAAGTTGGAATCTATGATCTATTGTATCTACCAAACTTGCATGCTTGAAATTCACTTAAACACTATAGAGAAGTTTGCTACGCATGTCCAAAGGATGGATGACAATTGAGTCGATCATGAATCTTTTGTGGCTCTAGATAAAGGATAAAGCCAAGTATAATATATTAAATATATGTTTTATTAAATTAGGTTAGAATCTATGATCCACTACATCTACTAACCGTACATGCTTGAAATTTGCTTAAACTCTATAGAGAAGTTTGTTAGGCATGGCCATAGGATGGATGACCACTGAGTCAATCACAAATCATTTGTGTCTTGGATAAAAGTAAAATCCAAATATAATATATTAAAGCCATGTTTTATTTCAATTCTAATAATAACATTAGCACGGCCACTGTAATAAAAATATTATCCATCTTAAAAATATTAATAAAATAATGCATGAGTATGATAAAACCGCATGGTGCTTTTTCAGGGAGATTTTAAATGAGAAATAAAGATGAATGGAAAAATATTTTTTAAGGTTTTTCCAAATCTATGTCGTCTAATCAGGCAATATTCAAAATGTTGTAAACGAAAAACATACATTCTAAACTTTCTCCAGAGTTTCTTTGAGAAAATGGAAATGCTTAACAATTTTCTCAACAATTTTTTCATGTAATTTTGGATAGTTTCCTCATCTACAACATATTGTGGGCCAAAATGTTTTATTATCTCACATAGAGCATCAAAAAGTATGCTTAATATATCTCCACACTTTGTCCATTGACCAGAATAATTATTATACTCTGTAGTCATTAGCATTGCTTACTATTTCCACTTAGATCCTTTGGTGTTTTTGGCTTAGTGAGATGTCTTTTACAAAAAGATTCAAATGAATCAATGCAATATTCTTCCCTATTAATCGACCTTAAACATTTATTTTTTCTGCCACTCTAGTTTTCGACCAATACCTTAACATTTTGAAAAACTTCAAATACTTCACTTTTTCTGTAATCATCAATAAAAGTGATGTCATAATCAAGAGAGAATGTAAAACAAGAAATCAAATAAATAAATAAGAAAGAACTCAATTGCTACTGCAAATCTTGAAAGAAAAGAGACTTATTGATCTTCAATTTTCCTCGCTTACAATGCTTTGCCCTTAGGGTCTTTAAATAGATTTTGAATCCAAAAATAACTAAAAATAAACTAATTGTTTAAATGATTGTTAACTAATCTTCTAACTGCTTAACTAACTAATTGTTAAGTGCTTAAACTAACTAATATCTAACTGTCAGTTAACTAACTGAATGTGAACTACTTCTTTAACAATTTAACTAACTATTTGATAACTGATTGTTCACTACTGCATGCATGAGGAGTGGAGAAATTAACTCCAATCTCCAACACTCCCCCTTAATTTCTACCACAAACAACTTCAGCATTTAAAATGCCTAAATTTTATCTACTAGCTTCAGCTAGGATGCTTTTCTTTTCTAGAATACACTGCGTCTCATGCGGAATGCACCACCTTGTCTTCATACAAAACAAATACAATTATTCAATGAGCATTCACTCAATGTTTAAGACTGAGGAGTAGCCTGTCGAAAGACTATCAACAGACATGCTTATGTCCAACACTGAAAGCTTCTTGCTTGCTTACCTTTCTTTCACCCAACACGTAACTGCTTAGGTTTCCTCCCAAGACTCTACTGGGTTCTTTCCACATTGGTCTACATTTGCCAATGATTGGCCTAATCTTCAAACACTTTGACAGCTTCACTCGCTATTCAACACACACACTTTCATAGCTTCACTCGTTGTGTAACACAAACTCTGTAGAGCTCTTACCAGCTCTCACACGTGCCTCTTGTGCTACCTTCTTTCTTCAACTGTTCCACTACTTGGCTCTTTTCAACCCCTTCATAGCTTCTTGGATATAAATCCTCTTTTTTTTTCACTCGTAGCTACTCCATTCGCTGGCGAGCAGATTCTGTTGTTTCAGTTAATTTTTCCTTTGCTACCTCTTGAGTCTCCTAGGTTTTTGCCATGGTTGTATCTTTGGCTTCCCTTACCTTTTGAATAGAAGTTTCCTTATACTCCTCACCCTTCTGAGCAACACTATCTTTATACTCTTCAATTTTACCAATGGTCGAATCCTTGGCTTCCCTGGCTTTCATGGCAACCGTATCTTTACATTCCTATGATTTTCCCATGCCGATATCCTTGGTTTCTGTTACTTTCTCTGCAGTGGCACCCCTGACGTAGTTAAATTTTTCTTGAGCCATCTTAAGGGCCGACATGGTGGTCTCCTCTTAATCAAAATAATCCTATCTTTTTGTCTTGGTCTTTCTATCGATCTTAGATGCACTAATCACAAAACAACCCAGAAAGCTGTTTGGTGCCTTTAAATGGCCATTTAATTGTAAGTTAATTTGTGACCATAGTTGTTGGAGCTCAGATCGCTAACCGATCATGTAGGGAATTGAACTAGTAAATAAAATCACTCGAACAAAACTCAAAGGTGATCCCAATGGTAGGCGCCTTTGGCACTGACTTGATTCAGCAAATAGTTGACTATACGCACTCTATCGATGCACATAGCCCATAGGTCCTAGGATTTGGAACAATTATCTATAGATGAATTAATGGGTTCTTTGTTAACACATAAATCCATAATGAATAGGAATAATACTTCTCTTGAGAATGCTTTCAAGTCACAGGTATTAGTTGGCAGAGGAAGAGGAAGAGCCAGGTCAAGCTTCAGAGGAAGAGGCAAAGGCAGATATGGAAGGAACAATTCAGATGAAGATGAGAACAGTAATCAAAACTATAGCAGTAGAGGATGTGGCAACAATCACTTTCAGCAAGGTTCACAAAGGTTTGATAAATCTAATGTTCAATGTTATTACTGCAAAAAATATGGTCATTATGCGAGTGACTACAGAAGTAAACAAGGATATGTGTACAAGCAAAATGCTAATTACACAGGTGAATCTAGCTCTAATCTAGGTGAATCTAATTCTAATCCTGGAAGCATGTTTCTTACTTGTAATGTTACTCAAGAAAAAGCTAGAGATATTTGGTTTTTAGACAGTGGATGAAATAATCATATGACAGGAAATAAAGATTTTTTTGCTAGTTTTGATGATTTTATAAAATCAGAAGTGAAATTAGGAAATGATATCATAGTAGATGTCATGGGTAAAGGTGTCATAAATGTTTTAGCCAAGAATGGTGAGAGAAAGTTTATACCTGATGCTTATTTTATACCTGGACTAATACATAATATTTTGAGTATTGGACAATTAGTACAGAAAGGTTATAGAGTGTCTTTTATGAATAATGTTTGCACAATTTTGGACAAGTTTCCAAGTGACAGGTTGATAGGAAAAATGGAGATGACCAAGAATCGGATGTTCCCTCTTCATATTCAGTGTATCCAAGGAGAAGAGGAAGCCCACTTCAAGACCATGCAACTAAATCAGTCATGGCTATGGCACTTAAGGTATGGACATTTACATTTTGGAGGTTTAAATTTTTTACAGAAGAAAAATATGGTGAAGGGTTTACCACCAATAGAATAGCCAGGAAGTTCATGTGACAGTTGTATTTTGGCAAAATAGCATAGAGAGAGCTTTCCAGTAGGAGCCTCATATAGAGCTAAGGTAATATTGGATCTAGTCCATAGTGATTTATGTGGACCAATGCAAACTACATCATTTGGAGGTAGTACTTATTTTCTAACCTTCATTGATGACTTTAGCAGAAAGACATGGATATACTTCCTAAAAAATAAGTCTAAAGCCTTTGGAAAGTTTAAAGAATTCAAGGCAATGGTTGAAAAGCAGAGTGGCCGCTATATCAAGGTACTGAGATCAGATAGAGGAGGTGAATATATGTCTAATCAATTTCAAGATTTTTGCAGGTATCATGGCATCAAAATGCAATTGACTACAAGGTACACACCACAGTAGAATGGTGTAGAAGAAAGAAAGAATAGAACAATAATGGACATGGCAAGAAGCATGTTTAAATCCAAACACTTGTCAAATGAATATTGGGTAGAAGTAGTAGCATGTGTAGTGTATATTCTGAACAGAAGCCCAACAAAGAATGTCAGAGATCAAATTCCACAAGAAGCGTGGAGTGGTAAGAAACATAGTGTAAATCATTTCAAAAATTTTGGTTGTATAACATATTCTCTTATACCATCTAAATTGAGAAGAAAGCTTGATGATAGAGGTGAGAAACACATTTTTATTGGCTATAGTGAAGATTCAATTGCTTATAAGTTGTATAACCCAATTTTAAAGCAAGTGATTATTAGCAGGGATGTTGAATTTAAGGAAGAAGAAGCATGGGATGGTAGCACCATCACAATTGGAGCACCAATTCCACAGGATGAAGAAGTTTCTGAAGAACAAAATTTTCAAGGTGGACAATCCTCTCCATAAGCAAGCACAAGTACTCCAATAAAAACACCTAGGAGGTATGAACAAGGTGAATCATCTAGTCATGCAGGTCACCCTACTCCAAATTCACAAGTAAGTGATGAATCAGATCCAACTCTTGCTACTTTGAGATCAAGAATTAAAGGTAAGAAAATGAGAAGTTTGAATGAGATTTATAATAAAGAAGAAGAGAAATTAACTCCAATATCCAACAAGTGAGGAGATATATGGAACCAGAAAGTGAAAGAAACTCTATTTCACAAAATCATTATGAATCAATTGAAGTGGATAAATGGCTCTCCATGATTTTATTGAATCAAAAGGGTATCAATGGTGTTTACCTAGAACCCATCCTTCACACACATATTCAGAAGCTAAAATGCTTTTAAATCCTCTAACCATATTCATTTCAAGCATGTCTTTCAATCTTTTATAATTTATATGCCCATGTCTAGCATGCAATTTTTTTGACATATAATCAATTTGAGCAATGAAAGTATGCAAAAAATAAAATTATCATTAACAAAACCAAAAAATTTAAAGAGACTCTCTTTATGATTAATTATACCAATAACAATTATATGCCCCGGCTCTCTTCCATGTAGTAAGTATAAGTAATATCAACATATTTATAATTTGCTCCATTGTTTCCCATAGGTCTATCAGATTATCCACATTGGTAAATCATCTTAATTAATTTTTGGGATCAAATATTTATAAATAATACCTTTTTCTTGATCCATCCACTTATTTATTGTTGTATTGGGGGCTCCTAAACTTCTTTATTGACAATCTTCTATTTTGCCTTCTCACAGATCTTTTTTAACTACAAGCTTCTAATATACAAAAACACTTCCATAAAATATGGGAATAATTTCATTTTTAGAACTCATGGCATTAGAAAAAAATCAACCTAAAAATATATATTCACTTAACCTGAATTACCAATCTAGCTAAAATTTATCTAGTTAAAAAGAAATCAATATTTTAGCCCCAATTAACTAGTGGCTCTAATGCCATGAAAGAATATATAAAAATAACTTTGTTGTTAAAACATGGAGAAAAATTGAGTATAAATTAAGATAAATAAAACAATAAATATCCTTTAAAACTAAATATAATAATTTAATATTAATATAATAATTATCTAATGTTATCGAAGAACATTTGAGCCAAAAGAATGGTTTGTTAGTCAATTATTATTGCAGAGTTTATAGTATGTCCGCTCTTTATTTCATTAATTTTCTGTATTATCACTATGTTTCATAAGCTTTTCTACATGGCAAATTATTTCTATGGTTAGAACAGTTATCCATTCTTGGCACTTCAATCTTCTATGAAACTTGCCAAATAAGGATGCAAATCTTATTGGTATGAAAGAGTCATGGCTCTCCTATAGAAGATGGATATTGATATAGAAACACTACCTCATCCTGGGGTTTTAATTGACACTCATCAGATAAGTAAACATGAATTCAATAGAGTTATTCATGAAGATATCAGTAAATCTTATTTGAAAGTTGCATGGCTTAATCTCAAAGAGCCTCTGAAATCAAATATTCTTCATTATTTCTAATTTTACTCCTACTTTCATTAGGATCAAAATAAAATTCCTTGGTACATAAAGAAGATGTTGTCATCATGTTGAAGGATACATTAATCTCATTTTCATGTTTTATCTCATCAATTTTGAATGAAGTTTGACCATAACTTCCCATAAGATTAGTGTATATGCAAATTATGTTTTCTATAACTTTAAAGTGAAGAGTATTTCATATTCAAGTGCCCTATCTACTATGAGATTTGTGGAAGATAGCATTATATTTTAAGAGATTCACATAGATCCTTGAGGAGTTTCATTAAGTATGAGGACTATAAATGTTTATTCTTATTTATTCGTGAATCACTTCAACTTTGACAAAGAACACTCAAATTAATATCTTCGCATAGATCTTTTTAGGAATATCAATTCTTACTGCCAACTAACAGACTTAAGGAACCTTAAGAGACCACATGCCTAGATATCTTAGTCCATATCTATAAGGAAACACACATTTTATTACTTTGAAGATCTAGGACCCTCAAATAATATAACTTTTGTTTCTCATTAATTTTATTTCTCTTTTTGTATCTTTTGGAGATGATTTTGGCACTCCCTTAATGTACTAGATTCATGTATTATGTTATTCAGTCCAAATAAGCCATTCTTATCCTCTTGTGGATATTAATATCTAAATTAAATTAAAGTAATACAAATTATTATCTCCAATAGGCACCACCTATATTTATATCATTGAGTAGAGTCAATCTATAACTTTTAATAATATAGAAAGTTCAATCAAGCAGATGTAACTAGAAGCTTTCTTATTTTATAAATTAAAAGTTTCGTTAGCTCTAATCTTTTATATTAGTTATAAATTTATAAACTCATCTTTTATTATCTATAATATTATTAGTTTATATAATTTAATATAAATATTTAGTTAATTTTACTTATTCTATCTAATAGCATCATTAAAGGAATTTAATGTGGAAGTAGTTTGCACCTCCACTATGTGATCACATATCCTAACAAAAGATTGTTGGTTAAAATGATTCAACATTAGTATCATTATTCATGAAATTAGTCCAAGGAACATTTTTGTATACAAATCAACAAAATATGAAACATATGCAAAGGTGGTGAGTTCAATAAAGAAGGCCATGTCTGAGACATTGGTATTGCTTCATTCACTAGTCGAAAGGTTTTTTTTGAAAGGTAATGAGAAGGATGAGATAGAATGTAAGATCCATAGAGTTCCTTTAAATGAATTTGAAGAAAAGGTTTTCATCAGTGATGTGGATTTATCTCAGCCTAGTCTTTTTGTAGATGGGAAATTGAGTCCAACAAGGGGGCTAGAAAAACCCTCTCATTTCCTACCCATTTTTCTTGTACAGGTAACAAATAATTGAGTATCCCATTTTAGCTCAAGGTTATAAATTATATTATTATTTAGTCTTATAATTAAAAAAATTATTTCCACTGCTTAATTATTATTCTTAAATTGAATATATATAAAATTATTAACAAGGACAAAATATAATGCCAACACAAATCCTAAGGGTCTCAACTACATTAAGAAAATGAATATTCAATAAAGTAGCCTATGATCACAACATAAATTTATTCACTTTATAAATTAATGTATTTATTTGAATTAACCACATTATAACAAAATCACAAAAATATACATGTGGCCATAGTATTATGAGAATGTGTCACCAACATTTACTAAATTATAAAGATATAAATCACAAAGAGAAGGTTCAATGCCCTACAATAATATGAAATTAGAATGGTGTCGACACTGAAATTTCATCAATAAATACTTGACAATGCTTATTCTTGACATCCTTACCTTGATTGGTCAATTCACCATTATGATAACCCATAACCTATAATAAATACTTTAAAGTCTCTAAATTATTATGCATATCCCCAAGACTCCCTATTCTATCCATATTCATCCCTATTTAACATGTACTTCATTATCACTTTGGTTTTAGAATCCTCTATCCCTTCTAGATAAAAGTGCATTATCACACAATGATGCATTGCATCCTTGTCCTATAGTGAAATTCTTTCCAAATACTCTAATGATTACCTTTTCAAAACAACATGCTTCATAATGGCTTTACCATGCAACAAAACTAGTTAATTATCAATTTTAAAAAAAAATTGCCTATAAAAGCAAATCAAGACTCACACTTGATTCGCCTAACTACTCTATCTATCATTATCTTACAAAGGCAATTTCAAAATCATCTATCTATTTAGTAATAATCCCTATTGTAATTATGCTATGATATCACAATGATTGGCCAAGTTAACATCATTTTCTTGTAAGTCAAGAAAACTGATTTTGTCAATCATTCTAATCAAATTTTTTTAGTTACATCCATATGATCTTACCTAAATGGAGAACCACATCAGCCTCAGGTCTACTTACACTATGTAGGCAATACTCAGTCAACAAAGGGGTAGGGTATATCAACCATATCTCACTTCCCCACTTTTCCCCCTTTTACATTTAATATTATTTTTTATAAATGTGTAGACATGAGTTTTGATGTTACAAGTCATATGTGCATTCATACAAGCTCTGTACAAAATAAGATACTATACAGATGGGGCCAAACAAACCCATATTTTTAGATCTAATGCATAGTCTGCCTATAGAAATAAATAATAGTAGACAATGATACAAATCAACCTTATTTTCCTTTTGTGTTATCCTAGAATATATAAAGTCAATGATTTAAATTAAATCTATCTTTACAGGTTCTTATATATAGTCAAAATCACAAATGAATAATAGAGTTTGAAATAAATCAGTTTTCAAAGACATCTATCTAACCCTAAGGTCATAATTTTAATTTTGATCAATATACAACTTCTATAAATTCTATATATATTTATATTTACTATATTTTATATTATTTAACTTCCCAAATCAGTGTTCAATAACTTACATTTATAACTAGAGTTAATTGTTTATTTTAATTAATTCTAGTATAAACATTTTGGTGAGATTGTATTTCATTTTGAACACTACTTGTTGCTTGTTTGTTTTTCACTTAGGATTTTCAATTCAATTATGTAAACTAATGACACTAAAAGAATACATTCCTCAACCATAGATATTATCTGTAACATAATGAATTAAATTTTTCAACCTTGGAGTAATCTGACACTAAATAAATTTGTCTTGTCAACTTAGATAAATAACAACAAATAAGCTTTTTATTTCTACCTCAGGTTGAATTTTATTATCTCCTATACATAATAATATTTCATGTTTATTTTTAATTTATTTTTCATTTTTGTTTGCTTGTATTTTTCCTCTTTATTATGATATTTTCTTCATTCACTTTATATACATAATCATAATTTTATTGTTTCATTGTATATCACTAGAATAAATAATCTTACATTTTGAATATTGTAATGGGTTCCATAACCAATTATTTTATGCATGTTTTACATATACTTATTCAATTTATTTTAACATATTTTCTTGCCCTCAAAGATGCTATTTAGTATGAATATGCATATTTTCACTTCAATAATGTTTCACAAACCATATTGAACTTACACTATATTCAATTACTCCCCACTACTAATCAAATCTAAATAACTTGTCCACAACCCCTATTCTATAAGGTCTCTTACATTCCTCATATTCTCACTTATACCGTAATTTACAACTCATTTAGCTCATTAAAAAATTATCAGCAATATGGATTTGGATTTAAACACTTAAAAAGATAAAAATACACTATGGAATAAGGAGTCAGCAAATATGCCCAAGGTGTTATTGATCTTATTTCACCTATTCCCAATCAAGGACAAATGAGTCTTGGGTACAATACTGAATCTACCTCTCATGCATGCTTTGATAATTTTATTTCAAATAAATATGAAATTAATATTCCTCAATTTATATCATAAGCTCAATCTAAGAAGAAATTCTCAAGGCTACCTTCACCTCCTAATATGCTACATCAAAATCTTCTTGAATGTGATGTTATTACATTTCCTCCACCATTAGAGATAAATATATCTAGACCTCAATTTTAAGGCTTTGATGTGTGTGAATTTTTTGATTATCATAGATATATATTGCATTCCACTAGTATATGTATGAAGCTCAAGCAAAAAATTCAAGACCTGATTGATGAGAATATGATTGGCATTGGTACACCTAATGAAGAGGTTATACCATAGGAAAATGATAATGAAAAGCTATAATTCAATAAATATCCCTTTCAAAAACTTAAAACACAAGCCAATAAGGACAAGTCTAAAGTAAATTATGCATATAATGTTTATCCTTATACATCTTCATATGGGCATCCACTTGATATCATTATTAGTATAGTTACAATCAAACTACTATCATGCCCATATATTACATTTAATGTTTCTAAAATTAGCGATGATGATTTTGATATATATGCATTATTAATTAGAGTAAATGTTGGTGTACGAACAATTCATAGTGCCATGATAGATCATGGATCAAGTGAAATTGTGTGTACCACAACACTTATACATTCTCTTGGATATAAGGAGAAAAATATAAAACATACATATAGAGTTGTGGAAATATTTTATAGTCATATATAATAGACTGTTGGACATATATTATTGCATCTACAAGTGAGACATCTCATCTTTTTCACTCCTTTATTAGAATTACCAAGCACACATGTATTTGATATGATATTAGGGAGACCTTGGTTACATAAAATTAAAGCAGTTCCTACTACAGTTAAAAAATGGCTAGATATATTCATGATAATCAATTGCTCAAAATTTTAGACACTCAATATGACTATCTTATGACATTATGGGTACCTAATCCTATTCTAAAATATTTGGTTGGGCCAATTATTGATAAAATTGGTAATGAATTAGTTTATACAACTATTCAAAATTATAATATACATTCAGAGAAACATACTTCAAAATCACCTTTTAAAACTATTTATGAGCATGATCATATTTTAATTTATTCAACTAATTATGAGCATGAATATATTTTGATTTTTCCATATATTCTTGATCATAATATGAGTACATATGAACATGATGATTTGTATATAAATATAAAGATAACCACTCCTAAGCATTTAATGGCACATAATATAAGGTTTTTATCTAACATAGGATCACAAGTTCATCAAAAGGATCCTACACTAGTACATGTTATTGCATCATTTACTCCTATTCATGAGGATACATGTTTTGATAGATATTTGTGCAGTGATTTAGATGTTTATTTTACATCACATTATTATTATTATTTAGATTCAAATGGTTATTTTACAACACCTAG
Organism: Torreya grandis; assembly: GCA_037957365.1. NCBI lineage: Eukaryota > Viridiplantae > Streptophyta > Pinopsida > Cupressales > Taxaceae > Torreya > Torreya grandis. Next base: position 317,743 of record JARHVA010007252.1, on the reverse strand, counting down.
TTCTTATTTAAACAAATGTCCCCTTAAAATAGGTCAAATTTCACGTTGCCAATTGAATTGGTAAGTATATCTACTATCTATAAAGTTGTTGGACACTACTTTAGCTGAATGTGGTGGTTCAATACTTGTTCTTAAATGTAATGTCCTGGACCTCAATGTGTTTAGTTCTTTCATGAAATACTAGATTATTAACAAGCTTTAACACACCCTAATTATCACAAAAAAGGATTGGTGGCTGGTCTTCATGAATGTTTATTTTAGATAGAATGTAATGTAACAAAATTTATTCATACATAGATCCTTATGCACCAAGATATTCTACCTCTATGGATGAAAGAACAACTACATATTTCTTCTTACTAATCCAAGAAATCATTCTAGATCTGAGATGAAAGATATATCTTGAATTTAATTTCATATCATCAATAGATCCAACATAGTCTAAGTCTGTATAACCTTACAAGATTAAATGTGAGTTTTTCTTGTATTCTAGACCATAATCTACTATACCTTAGACATATCTCAAAACATGCTTTAATGCAACCTAATGACACTTATTTGGTTCTTGCATGGATCTTTAAATATAACTAAGCATAAAACATATATCTAGTTTGGTATATGTCAAGTAAATGAGACTCCTAACAAGTTTCCTATAGTGATTTTCATCTACTTGAGGTGAATCATGAAATTGAGATAGTTGAAAACTTTTTGCCATTTGAGTTATAAATGGTTTAAACTCTATCATCATTTGTTTCTCAAGTAGCATCTTGGTATATTTCATCTATGAGATAAAAATGTGATTAATATTTTTCCATATATCTATGCCAAGACAATAATGAAGTAGCTCCAAGTCTGTCATGTCAAATGATTTCTTCAAGTCATTCTTTACTTACTCAATAAGATCATCTAAAACTCTTGTGATCACAAGATCATCCACATACAAAACAAGAATGACAATCTTTGTGCCTACCTTTCTGATATATGAATTTGAATCTAAGGGGATACAAATGAATACATGATATAATAAATGATCATCTATGTTAATGTACCATGCCCTTACTAATTTTTTAAGTCCATAAAGTGACTTAATTAGAAGACATACCTTTTATGGATGTTGTTCATCAATAAATCCTTCTCATTGGGTCATGTTCACTTCTTCTTTGAGATCTCCATTCATGAATGCACTTTTAACATCCATCTACTAAAGCTTCTATCCATTTTATGCTATGACTAAAAACCAACTCAGATGGTCTTGATATTAGCAATGGGTGAAAAGGTCTCCTCATAATCAATTCCTTCTTACTAAGCATACCCCTTTGCAACAAGTCATGCTTTATATTTGTCGATGGATACATCTACCTTGTATTTTGTCTTAAAAATATTCTTGTAGCCAATGTATTTCTTTTCTAAATGTAGATTTACAAGTTTCCACATCCCATTTTTGATTAGGGAATCATGTTCAGCATCCATGGCCTTATTCCACTGAGGTTGACATAAAGACTCTTGAACTATCTCTATTTTGGTGCTGTCAACTACTATTAGATTAGGTTATTTACCTACCTTTGCTCATGTTTATTATGTGCACTATTTATCCCTATTTAGTTTTCTCATTGTGAATTTATCCCACATTTGTTAGGGTGTTTTACTTCTTGATCTTCCTTGCATATATATGCAAGGTTCTCTCATTATATTATACAATCTATAAAGGTCTGGAACCAAGATCTTAGGTAAAGCTCTTAAGCAAAGCTCTTAAGTAAAGATTATAGAAGAAGTAATATGGAGATATATGATATTGATCTTTATTTTTTACATTTGTTTTTCATGTGATATTTTACTATTATCTCCTATAATATTTGTGGTTTGGATTAGTCTAATCTTCATTCCTTTCATGGCATTAGAGTAGGAGGTGTTATAGGCATCTATTTGTAGTTTACAACAAGATCTTTTAATCATTATATAGATATTTTTATTTCCATATATATTATTTCCATACTAAGTATGTTCTTCTCTTTCATCCTCTTTAGGTGGTCCTGAGAATTAGAAAGGTGTGAAATAAATTTTAGTGAGCATTTATTGGAGGATTTATGGATTATTTTGTTTCTATTTTATTTCAAGTCAAAATGTATCTAGTTGTGGAAAAAACTTGCAAGTAGTTATGCCATTATTGGATTTTAATCCTCATGATTCCTAGTTTACATCCTCTCTCTCAATTTGTGTCTTTATTATGGACATTATTTTCCAGTTGGGTTCATTCCCCTTGTGGCATCCATATGTGGAGTTTATTCTCATAGAGGCATTTTTATTGAGTTGGGCACTCCTCTTATGCCATTAAAATGGCTGATTCTCTATGAAATTATCTTGATATGTGATGAATCAAACCAAAAAAAATCTATGTTTTATGTGCTTTGATTTCAAATTTCTATATCATTTTGAAATTCTTAATTTTATTAAGCGACGCAAAAGTTATGATAGTTTTACTAAAAACTATTTTTATTTTTCTTATTTGTAAAATAGGTTGTTTTTTAATTTTTTGGCCCTTAAGTGGAATTGTTTTTCCATTAAATTACATATAGGGGTATATGGGAGGATTGTTTGAATTTTTGTAATTATTTATGGTTCAATTCCAATTTTAGTGAGTGGTTAGAATCCTAAGTTTAATACCTTTTCTCTTAGAGAATTTAATATTTCTTCGGTGTTATGTTTACTTATTTGACCTTTTTAATGATAGGAAACTTGTAAAAGCTATAAATTTTGAAATGTAATTCAAAATCAATTTCTATATTTCAAAAGTGTAATTTTATTTGTTTTCCATCTATTGGGGTCAATATCTTGTAAAACACATTCAATTATAAAGTGACTAAATTATGGGGGGTCTTACACATTTTTTAGGGGTTTATTTTCTCATTATCATTCTTTGAATCAAGAGTTGTCTATTTTGATTATGACATTGATGTTGTTCAAGATTTGAGTTTTAAAAATGACATGGGTGAGACACTATTGGCACTTCCTTCTTCTCCTTGTATCAGTGATATTTTATCTTCTAATGATGTATTCTCTCCTCCTACTATAGTTTATTATGATGACATGTTCCTAATGGGCATTGATCTTATTTTAATTTATCCACCTCTATGAAATGAGTTTTTGCTAAACTTGGGACATATATTTGTATAACCTACCTTTGTTCCTATGAAATATGTTGAGCTACCATAGATCATCACTTCAGAGGACTCTACTAGTTCTAGTGAGAGTACACTTATTGAGTATTATGCTCCACTTCCTATGGACATTATTTCAATGAATGTTCCATGTTTTTCTTCTAATTAGTTCACTTTTGTGGCATTACATTTTGTTCTTGTGTATGATCTTGTGAGATATATGCCACACTTTTGATTTGGATGTGATTTATATATCTTTGTACAACTTCCTCCTTCATATTCCTTTATGGAATGGGTAGACTTCTAGTACACCATTCGTGTTCTTCCTTTGGAAAAAGGAAGAAACATTTTTTGATGAGTATGGCATTTTTATAGTATTCTAGCTGAGGATCTCGACATTGATATTGGTCATATTAAGAGATTGACTTGGTGTATTGACAACTTTGGTATCACCAATAGTTATCCTTGGGGGGTTTCCATATGAATTCCTTCCTTGTTTCTTTACATTTTTTTGGTGGAGGGTTTTGTTTCATATAGGTTTTCTCTCTTTCTCCACTTCATGGATATATATTATACATAAGGACTTGATCAAACCTTATTATTAGGACTCATACTATAGATATGCCACTTTGTTTTTGGATAATTTTAACCCCGAGCTTCACTTGAGGGTGGGGTGCTAGAGCAGGTTATTTATCTACCTTTGTTCATGTTTACTAGGTACACTATTTATCACTATTTGCTTTTCCCATTATGGATTTATCCCACATTATTTATGATGATTTGCTTCTTGATCTTGTTTGCATATATATTCAAGGCTCTCTCATTGTATTAGAAAATATCTAAATATCTAAAGCTCTAAAGCAAGATCTTAGGCAAAGCTCTTAAGCAAGACCATACACAAAGCTTTTAGAAGAAGTAATATTACAATATATGATATTTCTCTTTTTTTTTTTTTGCATTTACTTGTCATGTGATATTTTAATATTATCATCTATGATCTTTATGACTTGGAATAATTTAGTCTTTGTTCCTTTCAACTACTGAGCTCATCTGTATGAGGTTAACTTCATTTTTCACATGTCTTCTAGTCTAAACAACTGATATATTATTGAAATAGAGTTTAGGTGTGGGCCCTTATGATGATTTCTACCCATTTTAGACATCGATGCCACTATTGATTTGATGAAGAATTATCTTTTATAATTTCAAGGTCAATAAATAATTCTCCTTATATATCACCTTATTTGTGACAAGAATCTTCATACTCATCATCTAACTATGGGAACATTCTATGAGATGTGGTATGTTCTGACTCCTATGGCATTGAGTCGAATGATTACTCGTCGTAAACCATGTCTTGACTTTCATATATATTTTATGTCTCAAGATCTATGAGATGACATGATTTTGAGTTAATACTATACCCAAATAGAATGTACTAGAGTGTTTTTGGTTTGATCTTATTCCTCTTTTTAGCTTAGACATACATATATTATGTATAACCAAATACTCTTAGATGGGAGATTAAAGTTTTATGACTAATTCATACCTCTTCTAGTGTATTGGGTCACAATAAGCTAGTAGAAGACCTTAACATGAGTAAATGATTCATTCTTGTTCTTGAGAAAGAACACCCATTTATTTTGAAAGAAATCATACAAAAAAATTGGAAGTAATTATATCCTTGGAAAGAATTAGGTAAAGTTCTGCAAAAATAAGTATGAACCACATCAATATGATCCTTGGCATGATAAAAACTTGGCTTGAATAGAACCCTATGTTGTTTTATTACAAGGCATCTAGGGCATACAGGAAAATAATTGGATAGTTGAGTAAGTCCATGTATCATGGCCTTAGAGCTAAGCTGGTACAAAAAACTAGTAGAAAGGTGCCAATATCGATAATGCTAGATTGTAGTATATTCTACCATAGAGTTACATAGAGCAACTGCATTAGATGAAATTAAATTTAAGGAAAATAAATGATTATTCAAAAAATATCTAGCAATTACCTTACCTCCCCATGAGAGGAGACATGATGTGGTTCCATTATTCATCATGAATTCCACCTTAACCTTATGATTTAAAAGCTAAATTGCAACTAAGAGATTTGTTATCAAGTTAGGGATATATAGTACCTTTATGAGAGTATAGGTTCACAACCTAATAGGAATGATGACAGTTCTAATTAATTATGTAACATTCTCCTTATCATTTGTAATTCAAATCCAATCTCTAGTGGGTTGATTCATAAGTAAATAAAAAATCTCCTTACATCCTATCATATGTTTGCTAGTGCTAGAGTCAATCAACCAAATATTGTTCATTGGTGAAGAGGTTTGGGAGATAAGAACTATGTTCTTATATGCACTATAATCTTCTTCTATTAGAATTTCCTCTTTAGATGTATCATCATGTTCTAATTGTTTCTATACTGCTACATGTCCTTATTTCTTCTATTGTCAAGGACTTCTTTTTTATTTATGTGAATCATCTCCACTAGTTGTGCCCTATCGAATAGAAGTGTCTTGTGTCAAGGAATTATACCAATAGTGATTATTGTCATGCATATTGGTGTGGTAAATATGACACCATGATTTTACCTTCTCAAATTTCTACTTTTATTGTGATTGCTTTAGTGGTCATTTTGGGAACTTTGAACCACATTGCTTAAAAATCAAGGATTTATCCTCAAACTCATCTTACACAGACTAGATGGCTTATTCTTGTTGAATAAAATTCACCAATTCTTTGAAAGACACTACTTACTTTGTAATGTTTAGTGTCATGATGAATGTAAAAATTGAGAAGGGAGAGCTCTCAATGTGATCAAAACCAATAGCTTGTCCTTGATCCTTTTTCCAAGTGCAACTATTTATACCCAAATTTATGCCACTCGACATAAAAACTCCTCAAATTTCATACCATCTTTCATACTAAGAGTATGAAGCTTGGAGTGGAGATGGAGGATCTTAGTTTGGTCATTCACCTTACAAATAGTGGATAAAATGTACCAAGCTTCCTTAGACATTGATGCATCTTGAATATGAGGTTCAACCTCATCGGTGACAATGAGTATGATCAAAATTAGGGATTTAGAAATAGACTTTTCACATTTCATTTTTCATGAACATCAGTAAGATGGATCAATGTACCAGTGATGATGCTTCATAATTATTCCATTTGAATAATCATTCACATTTTCATCTTCCATTTGGTAAAATTTGGCCCTTTGAGAAGTTGGGTATTAGATAAGAGTAATTTTGGTGTAGACATTATCTTTACTTATTTATACAAGATTTCACTAAACTAATAAAACAATATTCTATTCCTTCAAAATTATATAAAACATGTACCTCATTGAAAGCACCTTCTTTTCTCTTTTAGCAAGATCTACCTTCTTGAGAATAACAATGGCAAACCTTTTGTCCTTCTTCATAGAAGCAACTAAGGGAGCCTTGATGCAAGATCCTTATTCACAGGCTTTGGAAGAAGTTAGCACCACCTATCATGCTACTCTCTAATGCTATTACAGGAGCCACAAATTTCCTAGCAGTTTTGGTCACTAACTGCTTGTAAGGGGACTAGGTTTTTTATGCAATCATCTTCAAAGACTAGTTTATCTATGCAACCATACTCATCAAAAAAATCTCAAGATTCACCCTTCCCAACATGCTACTATAAAATCTTGTCATCAACATCTACATGGAGGATGTTGATACCCATAATGTGATTCATACAAACATCCACATCATCAAGGACAAAGACCCTACATGTATATCTTATTCACATTGTGCATTCAGGATGCCATACATCTTATGCTTGGGCTTAGGATTAGAAAGCTCTGATACCATATGAAGAGTACTAAATGATTTGATGTTATACATTGATAGATGAGGAGAATTTATACAATATAGAATCAATTGGAGAAACTATAACTATCTGGTAACTACCAACCAAATATCAAACTAATAACTAATAATAACATAATAATGTAATACTATGCTAACATTATTTCTTATTCCTCTACACATACTTCATTACTTCTTCTATCTCTTGGATTTATTTTCATTATGGGGGTGTCTCACTTGCCTTCTCCTTGCCTTGCTTTGCTTTCACATTTTATTGAGGGTTGTTCTACTTCCCCTTTCCTTCTTCATTTTAAACATCTTGTTATTTTCCTTCTTACATCTTTCTCAAATTTCATTTATGCATGATTTACTTTCCAAACATAGCAAAAATAGAAAAACATTAATATATGCTAAAAAGTTTAAATTTTTATGTAGACATACTTTCATGTTGTTGGATTATCTATTTTCATATTTCATCTAATTTATTATGAAGTATACAATATATTTTATTACATTTTTCAATACATAATGCTTCTCAAAAGGTATCTAAATGTAAAATAAGACACATTTCTTAGAAACTACAAGTATCCATACATAAAATAAGTTCTACTGACCAAAAAAAATCACATATAGTTAAACAAGACAATAATGAACTAGTCGAACAAAAATACACTTGTGCCTCTCACGTTCTTGTCCCTATCCATTTTTAAAATATGTTCCCAATTACAACATAGTCACATGGACTTCTTCTACATATTCTGATCACAATGAATAAAGCACACTCATATATTATTCATATTTCAAGATTAAGGCATATATTTCCATGATATTGATGTTGGGCTATCCTTCTACCCAATAATGTTTCTCAATTCAGGGCATCTCATTGCTCTACATGGGCTTTCTTAAAGGTTTTATTCATCCAAAACCTCTTTTCCATGTTGATAAATAATTAAATTATATGTCTCTTTTTTTATTCATAGTTTACATGTCATATGATGAATATGTTATTTTCTAAACATGAACATAGATACATGTGCTAAAAAATTGTCACTTTTAGTTTCTTTATGATTCTTTCAAATGCTTGTTTTCTTACACAGCACACTTCAATTTGTTTTCTTCTTGAATGTGGCCCTTGGCGTTTTGTATGTTAAAAATACACCCCCTTGCTTCTATAACATCATCATGCCTTGTGTGTTGGCCCTCAGCCTCCTATGTTTGTGTGACATTTACATGTCCCTTGAATTCAGCTCTATGTGACTTTTATATGTTCACTGTGTGTGAAATTTGAGCTTTCTTGTGTGACATTGTGTTACTTTTTTAACAAGTTTGTTACTTGATTACTATAGTTTCATGATACCTATCATACACTATTAAGTATCTAATAAATAAGATTTCATAGAGAGTCTTGAGTTCCTCTAAAGAGACAATACAATATACTATGGATCTCATAATGCACTGAAAACGTATATACAAAATGCTCCTTTGATTATAGGTCATTATTGTAAGGTTTACAGATGTATTGATGTTGTAGAATAACATATTCTGACTCCATGCAATGCTGATGAAAACATACCCACAATTCACCCAAAATAAATTCCAAACTAAAAAAGAGCCTATATACTTAAGAGCAACAATACATCCATCTTCTATTTAATAATAATGCTTCAAGTAATAATCAGAAATTTTGTTGACCCTAGTTCCAATAATCTTATCCAGATTGATTTTTTGTAAGATTATAAATATTTAAAGAGAGACAATTATTATCAATACTAATTCACTTTAAAACTAAAAATCCCAGATATTCTTCTTGATCCCTTATTCACCCCTCTTCATAAATGGTTGAAGCAACTTCTGATTGCAGCATTATCACTATGGTAAAAAGTTGGAAGAGAATTATAAATTATTTATCTTCATTTAGGGAAAACTCTTTTTCTTTAATAGCACACCTATACAACCGTTCAAAAATTAGTCTATTAAAATAAGAAATCCACTCAGCCAACTATGAATTATTCTCCACAATAAATTCTTTACTACAACAGGTTTCCTATTGTCAATGACCTCATGGACTACCAGAAATTCATTTGATTCACCCTCACAAAGAAAAAATCTGGATCATTTTCAATGCCGTCCAAATCCTTCTCTGCCATATGCATATACACCACCATATTCCCATCTCTCAGCGGACTAGCCTGAAGCATCACAAATCCTGCTGTTCCTCCCCAGGGAAAATATACAATCGAGAATGCAGGCTTCCCGCATCCCACATCAATCTCATATAATGGAATTCTCACTCCCGAAGACACCACCACTGCCGATCCGGCCTCCGCATAAACTCTCGCTAACATTACGGCAGGTCTCTTTGCCTGCACCTAATCAAAAAATGACTTGAAGTATTCACAGTTGGTGGAAATAGTTATAACGTTGTGTATAGTCTCAGATGTTTTCCACAAGGGCTGCTCCAAAATCTCATTCGCATAAGTCTGCATAAAAGCAATTGCTATTGCATTTCCGAAGTAGGAAGGAGGAAGGTTTAGATACGCACGTCCATCAATGGGGATGCCAATTCTGGTAGGCTCTGAAGAAGTTAGAGCTTGTGCATGAGCAACAAGTCTCCAAATGTAGGCACATGTGGCCTCCATCTTTGTTTCAGGTTTTCTTGCTTGCAGATCTGGTCCAAGCCAGTGCTTGCAAATTCAGAAGGGTAAGGCCATCCAAATGATAGATTCTGCCAATCTTAGGTGTGGGTTACTTAGTGTAATTTACAGAAGAAAAGGGCATGACTATGTAGTGAGTATCAATCTTTGCAGCAATGTTGGGAGGGTGACGGGGATTAAGAAGCTAGAATTGAAAGCAAGGGGTCACTGAGATAGAACGACCTTGAGCTGCTTCCGTCAACTATTCTGTGGTCGAAAGAACAACCGACCACACTTCATTCTTGTCACCTGCAATAAAAATCATTAAAACCCGATTGGAGACTAAATTGAATTTATTTGCATAAGTAGTTAGTAGTTGTTTACCTGTACAGCAAGAATGGGTAGACAATGAGAGGAATCTCCCGGCTCCCTTGTGGCACTCAATTTCCTCCCTACAGCAAGACTAGTCTGAGAGAAATCCACGACACTGATCGCAGCTTGCTTCAGCTTCAATGAATGGCACTCCTTGATTATTGCACTCTATCTCAGCCTCGCCGTTCCCTTTCAGCAAAAACCTTCCTGCCAATGGATAAAACAATATCAGTGTCTCAGAGAGGGCCTTCTTCATTGAGTTCACCATCTCTGCATATGTTTTATCTCTTACTTGTTTGTATACGAAAAAGTGGCCTGGACTGATTGCAGGAAGAGTCAGATCAATGTTGGATCCTCTGAAGCAATAATCTTTTGTTGGCAGAGGTGATTGCACAGTAGAGGTGCAAACTACCTCCACTTTAAAGTCCTTTAACGACGCTGCCGCCATTGTAGCTCTTAAAATGATATAATCTATGAACAGTACAGTCAATGCTTGAAGTTGTCTGCAAGAAGAAAAAAACTATGAGAAACTATATATGCTGATCGGACGGTGGAAAGATAAACCACAAACACCGGACGATGTGTGGAAATAGGAATCAATGTTAACGAACTTCAAAGTATAATAATTACTCCAATGAACGGAGAAAGTGTGGAGATATATAAAGCATACTTTTTAACGCACCGTTTCAAATAATTATACATTTTGAATGGATGAGAAACTACATATATTGATTGGAGGGTGAAAAGATAAACCGAAAAAACCTGAGGATCTGTGCGAAAATAGCGACTTCAAATCATAATGATTAATCTAATAAAGTCTAATGATTAGTCTGGTGAATGGAGAAAGTATGGAGATATCTTGATCATATTTTTAAGATATTTTGGAATATATATACTGATCAGAGGGTGGAAAGATAAACTAAAAACATAGATATTATATCTATGTAGAAATAAGACTTTGAAGTATATTAATTCAATTAAGTATAATGATTAGTCCAGTCAATGGAGAAAGTGTGGAAATATATTAAACATACTTTTTGATGCACTATCTCAAAAATATATACATTTTGGATCGATGAGAATTTTTTTTTGAAAATTAGATGAAATTCCAAACTTTCTCGAAAATTTCTTCAAAGAAGAAGTGTTTAAAATTTTTCTTGAAAATTAGATAAAAAAACTTTCAAGAAAAATTTTAAACACTTCTTCTTCCTTGAAGACATTCTTGAGAAAGTTTGGAATGCATGTTTTATGTTTATAATATTAGGAATGCAAGCCTTTTAATAACAAGCTTCATTTATTTTGTCAAGATTTTTGTAAATTTCTAGTCTTTCACTTTTGATATTTTGCCCATTTCTTTTTTAGTACACGCATGCATTATAATATTAATATTTTTATGATAGAATTTTCCTCTATGTTAGTAATCTCTCTTGAATGTTTCCATATGGGGTTATATGATTGAATCTAAAGGAGCTTGGGATATGGGAAATGGCTATCCAAATTATAGAATGCTTCGGGGTATTATTATTTGTGCCCTTCTCCCCTCCCTACCCTCTCAGACATGGGGTTAAATGATCATATTTAAAGCAAGATGGGATATAGGAAACAACTATCCAGATCATAAAATGCATCGGACCATCATTATGTCTGCCCCATCTCCCCTTCCCACCCTCACACACACATATATATCATACTAAATATCATCAACTAAGTGTTTAAAATTACCTTAAAAGAGATTTATCTTCATTTGCATTTTGTTGAGGTGGTGACTCAGCAAATTTTAGTACTACTTAAAAAAATGAGATGAAAATAAATTATATGTGAGAAAATGGATGTTAATGTTGTCAATACCATGTGGACAACACAAACTGATGGGAAAGTAAAGGCTTCAACCAATCACTGAAATGTTGAAACATCCTATGTTTTATCTAATGAACTAAAAAACAAAAAACATGTATTTTCTCCTTCCATTATTGTTTACAGAGAGAAGTTTAAAAATGTAATCACAGTTTATTAAAAGGGAAAACAAGGGGAGTTGGTATGGACAATAATTACACCATATTTTTGAAGTGTTGTATGGGTAACAATAATGCACATTTCCAATGCTTCATCAAAAAATAAACAAAATAGTGTCATTAGGATATTTGTTTTAAAAAACACACATCTTTGTCAATGATTAAACATAATTCAAAACAAAGAATCATTTGTTAAGAATATTCATAAATAAGCCAATTTCCTTAGTAACAAAGTATTTATAATTCATAGGATGAAGTGAGTTTTGAATTTATCTAAATGTAGACACATAAGTTTTGTATTAGGCAATTAGTAATATAATTTTTGAACTATCCTTAACATAGATGACTTGTGCGTACACATTACTCTTAATTAAACTCTCTCCTATCCATTTATCCATCTATGTACTTACCCTTCCAAATTTACCATCATACCCATAAATAATCTCCCTATCTATTGCAAAATAAGCTATTAGCTTCAACAAATTGTTACCATATTCTAGATACATGTTTTCTCTATCCTGGACAATACTAGAAATAACTAAAAGTTTCTAGTTAATGGTAATATATATCTTCCCTGATAGTGTCCTAGGTTACTCAAATGACTATTTTAAAATTCAAATTCATCCCTTAGGTTAACCCACATGTTTTTCATGTTGGTTATAAAATGAAATTACCCTAAGATTCATATATGAATACACATAAAGCCTAAATCCATTCCTATTTAACACTTATCCATCTTTCCCTAGTCATTCTTATTTGTACATAATTCAATAATTATCCTAAATCTTCCAAATCCTAACATCCTTCTAAAGATAATTCCCTAAGACAAGTCTAGAAACCTAAACCAACGTCAAATGGCATACTGTCAAGTGTCAAAATCCAGAGAGCTACATTACATTCTAGCAAATCATTATTAAAAACACATACACATAGGTAGGAGAACTATGTATATTTTGAGCATTATTCACAGTATTGGAACATAGGAAAATATCAACCACTAAGAGGGTTTTGGTTGAGACTATCCATTCAATAATTCTAACCTGTTTTTAAGGTCATATACATATTCAAATTGAGCTACAATTTAAATAAAAAAGAGAGAAAATTTTGAATATGTGGAGAAGACAAGGGCACTAAATCACTAAAAAAATATTCATAGGATCTTGTAGAGATCTATGGTAGAGTAAAATAGCAACAAATACAAAGACAATTTTGGTAGATAGTGGACACATGCAGTTGTTACATGTGTTTGAGTGTTACCAGTAATGTCCTAGGAGTTTTTGATAGTAATCATTCTAATTTGAATAATCACATATCCCCTATAAATTATTTCTAATAATTTTGCACATGCAATGATCATAAAACAAAGAAATAGGCTAGTACCAAGTCCTATTATCATTTTTATAATTAATAAAATCAATATTAATCTCTTTTTTACATTGAGATATGTGTAGTGAATGATATATCCTATATAATATAAATATTCAATATTTTAGATTACTTAAATCACTAAATCTAAAATAAACTATTTTTTGGTAAACTGATTCATTCCTTCGAGCACACCAAACCCTAGGTTTTTATTAGGGTTTCATCTTTCCTTATTTTTTTCATATTTATCTTATTTTAGGGTTTGGATCTAATTTGTGGATTTACACTGACTAATAATGGAAAATAAAATTCATGTGGATGATAATAAGGAAAATGTTTAGACTAATTTTCATAATATAATTCTTGATATTTATCAAACTTAAGTGACTAAATATATTAAAATGAATCCACACATGGTTGATCCATTATTACATGTAATTAAATATGAAATGAACAATATCTCTAAGTGTTTAAACCTAAAATCTAGATTCAGGAATCTAAGGTTAAAGGGGTAGACACAACCTAGAGCACAAGGATGGTAGACGATCTCTAAAGTAAATAAATTAATTATGAAACTCAAATAAAAATATATTTAATTTATTATGTTGAGATATTATAAAAATAAAAAAGTATAACTATACTAGATATTATAATGTTAATAAAAAAAATATTTATTTGGTTCTCATGCTAATACAACTATGGATCTAGAATAGATATAAAGTAGACTAGATTTGGATTCTAGGTCAATCACTTGATTCTATAAATTATACCTATATAGTAGAGGACACTTGAATTGACATAGGATGGTTACATCAGTGTTACTATCTAACTCAAACATAAGTGTCCAATATAGAATACCTTTTTAAAACTATATGCATCCAACTGGATGTTTCTTAATTTTGTGTCACCTTCACTTTAGTGCATTTAGATCTAGTTCATGGACTATCACTCCTTGTGAAATAATAAAACTCTAATTATTTATCTTCATAGTGGTTGTGGTAAAAATGGGTTATTAAGTACATAGTGTTAAGCTTACCCAAATACCCCTCTATCAATGAGTGCTACCTACATAGCCAATACTTTAAAGAGGGTTTAAAACTTATAAATTTCTCCCATATATTTATCTTTATTATGTTGAGATATTATAAAAATAAAAAAGTATAACCATAATATATATTATAATGTTAATAAAAAAAGATATTTATTTGGTTCTCATGCTAATACAACTATGGATCTAGAATAGATATAAAGTAGACTAGATTTGGATTCTAGGTCAATCACTCAATTCTATAAACTATACCTCTATAGTTGAGGACACTTGCATTGAATTAGGATGGTTACATCAATGTTACTATCTAACTCAAACTTAAGCGTCCAATATGGAATACCTTTTAAAACTATATGCATCCACCTGGATGTTTCTTAATTTTGTGTCACCTTCACTTTAGTACATTTAGATCTAGTTCATGGACTATCACTCCTTGTGAAATAATAAAACTCTAATTATTTATCTTCATAGTGGTTGTATGTAAAAATGGGTTATTAAGTACATAGTGTTAAGCGTACCCAAATACCCCTCTATCAATGAGTGCTACCTACAAATCCAATATTTTAAATAGGGCTTCAAACTTATAAATTTCTCCCATATATGTTGGCTTGTGTGTGAATCATATAATGTGTGATAAGCAAGTAAAATAGTGACCTAGATTGTAACCTAAAAAATATGACTCTTGGGCCACTTAATCAATAATTCAAACCTTTAGGTATGTTTTCCTTATGACTCATATAGAAATATGATAAAATATGGAATCTTTGCTCACTTGAGTGATTGATTAAGTACTTTTTCATCTTTACTATATTGCTTTTTGACTAGGTAAGAATTTTTTAGGTGAATTAATGAGGATTGATCTTTTGAATAATATATCACATTAAATCACTTAGGATGACAATAGGAATATATTTAATTTTAAAAATAGATAGATTTAGAGTACTAGACACTTGAGTTAGAATAGGACACTTGCATCGATGTAGGTGTTTGAAAGTAGTTAGAAAATAGGTGCAAGTCCAAAACTTGCATAGATATAATATAGGCAGGTTTATAACATTTTGGGAAAGATAGAAAGTTTGGGTCAAAAATTTGACATTGATCAGACTAAGAGATAAGCAGTCAAGCACAAAGAGATAGTGTATGTGATCGTTTATCCTATAAGATCGTAGTACATCCATGATATGTATTTTCCAAGTGTACATGATTGAGGTGCTATATGATTGAAAAATAATGTCTACATTTCCTCTTTTAATCTAGTAATGAAATTACTAGTTTAAAGGAAATCAAATATGTCACTGGGTGTGTGTAACACACATTTCCTTTGCTTGAGTCCAATTTGAGTGATTTGATATTGCTTGAGTCTAATTTGAGTGATTTGATAGTGAATGGCCTATAACCAAGATCATGTTACATTATATAATAAATGCATATAATATAGAATTGAAATGATTTAAATTTAAATAGAGTAATGGTTAGGAGTACACCTCTGTATTGATTTAACTACCTTGCCATTTGCCAATTTGATTTGAAAAGATATATCATTACGAATCATTAGAGATATGATTAGTACATATAGATATATATAAGGTACATATATCTATATAGATATATATATATATATATATATATATATATATATATATATATATATATATATATATATATAAGGACACATACCCCTAACCTTGGAGAAAAGGTGAGTTTTGACTGGATAGTTGAGATTATCTAAATCATGTAACGTAATCATACTTATAATTTTGTGAGTGTGAGTGAACCAAGTTAAATAACACTATAAATATGGTGTGGTTGGATATGTAATAGATTCCAACTTATAAAACTGATAAGATTGAGTGATTTAATAACCTCAACCATACTAAAATCCAACCAACTATTGTATTAGATTAGCTCAATATAGTCCATAAAAATCCAACCTGGTGGGTGATGAAAATACATAAGAGTGTTAGAAATCTTAAATTTGATTTGGTTTCAAAATATTATGTGAAAATTACATATCATAGGTACCTTAGATATGTGTTATACTAAAATTGTGTACAATAATGGCATCAATGTTTAGAATTATGTGATAAATGTGTATATGAATCAAATAACTATGCAATTTAGCCAATTTGAAATTGTGTAAGTGTGGAGAACATATTTATCATAACATGAACCCACTATATATGGATAAATTTGAAAAAATATATAAGTGTAAATGTTTATGACATGTTTCCAAAACATGCCCTACTATAATCTAGGTATGATAAATACTACATAAGTGTCGAGAACATGTTTCCAAAACATGCCCCCACTATAGTTTAGGTATGCTGAATACTAAATAAGTTTAGAGAAAATATTTACAAAACATGCCCCAACTAAATATAAAATTATCAAAAATGTGGAGAATGTGGTTTTAGAACATGCCCCCACTAAATCTAAATATTTTAAGTAGTGTGGAAGTCAAGCCTCTATGACATGCCCCACTTTTGACATAAGAAAAAGTATCAACTGGTAGTTACTTACCTCAAAAGGATAAGATAAATATGTAAACTATAAATGTACCATGTAGCATATAGATCAAACATGTCTAAGTAGATATATCATTGAATCATGAAGAATGTGATCATAGAATGACCTAATATGCATGATGTGAATCATGCTAACATATAGATAGTTAAAATACAATTTTAACAAGAAATCAAGTACACACCCAAGATCACTCAAAATTAAATACAAATATAATTGTCCAAGGAGATATCAATCAATGAGAATGTTCCAATATCACACAAAAGTAGGGACATGACTTAGTAAATTTTCCATAAAGTAAGGAATGACTTATTCAAATATCAACATAAAACAAATAATGAAAATTTAAAATTTAAAAAGAGGAAAATAGAGGTATGGAAGCCACAAAAAATGGATTATATTCAAATGTCAAGGAAATACACTCAAGTAAATGCATAATTGAAATCATCTGAAACTAGTATAAACATATCATAATAGTCTTTGGATATATATGTTACCAAAAAATGTTAAGTACATAACATATCAAATACTCTATGTAGGATATAAGAATGGTTAAAGGAATGTCTAATTATATATATTATATCAAACATGATAATCCCAAGTTATCATATAATTATATAATTTAGATGTATAGTGATCATAGAGGTGGATACCCCTATCATCTTAGTGATGTAACTAGAGGAGAAACCCAACATCCAATAAGTGCATAGATCATGTATATGTGTATGGCTATATATAACTCAAAATATGTGTGAAAAAAATGTGTGTGTATATAAAATACTTATATGCCTTCTACCAACATGGAATAAACAACATATATTACAAAGATATAATAAGATATTTAAATGTTGAAAATAGTTTTGGATTTTTTTTTTTAGGTAATTTTTGAATATACGAAATCTTGAAACATAAAGATAGATAATTTAAATAACTTAGATCATGGTTATATAATTGGAAACAGTACATAGAATATACCTCCTCACATTTTAGATATGCAGTAGAAGAATCAATGCTATCATTTGGGAAATGGATTAATCTGTCTTCATGAGAAAAAGAAATACCTTTCTTATTTTAGTCAATTTTTACTTCCATTTGATATAACCAAAGTGTGACAAATGTAAATGCATATGTGGATTTTTTTGGAATAACCCAAAATCATTTTTGAATTACTTTAGGACCATAAGCAATTCTTAGTGTTAGGTTTTCTAAAGTGTCCTTCCAACCTCCTTTGCTTTGTAAGTCTTTTAGGTTAAAACCAACCTATTTTAAACATCTTATATCTTAATTATTTTTTATTTTTATAGGATATGGTTATGCCAAAATTAAGCACCACCCATGAATAATATGATTATTAAATTTTGTTGACATTTCTTTTAGATTGTTCACTTTACAGTGATTGCATAGGATGCGGACCTTGGATTGGTCCCATATTAAGTAAATTTTGTAGGGCTCTGATATAAATCTTAGGAACTCCAAATTATTTTTCATAGTGTTCATTTGATAATTCATCTCCCTCCTTTGTGTGAGGAATAAAACTTTGGTATTTATAAGGGGATATGTTAAGCTCATTTAGATGAGTAAGTATGAATGAAGAATATATATGCACATTCACATATAGAAGGGTAAATGACTCATATTATTTATGAAATGATCTTTATTTCAATGGAGTAAGAATATCTATACTATAAATAAATTGTCACTCCAAATATGAAGGTTTAAATGTTATCTCAGATGATGTACTTTTGAATTGAATGGTATAATATTGAATGGATTCATCATCACATTGTTTGAAATTATTCAAATGTTATAATGTAAGTTTTATCATCTTATGGATACTGAAATCCATGAATAATGAATCTTTTAATTATGAAAAAATTATTAAGGAACCCTTTTGTAGGCTAGAAACCCAATTATGAATCTCATCAGAAATGTTCATATGGAATAATTTTAGCAATAGTTTGTCATATTTTTCCTATTGACCAAAGGAATGCACATAATTAATAATGTCGTTGAATGGGTCCTTATGACTCAAAAAAAGGTAAATCTAGTAGTTCAAAATTTTGTGGATAAGGATAATTATGTATACATTGTGCAAGAGGTTGATTATTTAATGAGAAAACATTTGCATTATTATTATGGAAATCCATTTGCATTTGAACTATAGAAACCTATTTTTGAATATTCCCAATAGTAATCATCATAGAAATAATATACACTATGGGAATGGTGGCACCTTCAATAAGTGTTATCATTTATTCTAATCCACCACATCTATTGAATATAGGCAAATTAGTATCATCATCCTTATGGATAACAAATGCAAGTTCTAAATCATTGAATTTAGGATACTTTGTTAATGTTATTAGATCTCTATATTTTGGTACCCTTGGTATATATTTTAAATATTTTTTTTTATTCACCTTTAGTAAAGAAATATAAATTGGTATTAGATGGATTTTTATTAAAGGCATCTCTTTTGGTATGGTACAAACTCTTTGCATGTATGAATATTTTTGGATATTAAGATCCCTTAGTTTAAATACCTCGATTTCAATATTTGGAACATTAGGAGACTTTAGAACTTTAGGTTTTCAATGATATGATATTCTTGGTTCCTTAGTGCTACTTGGTAAAGATGCCATGATGTCTTGTTTAACCTTTCAAAAAAATTCAATTTCAAATGAAGGGAAAAAAGAATCATCACCCTTGATAAAGGGGATATTATTTGGAAATGTTAAAATTATGAGGGTTTAAATTAATTTATTTGAATAAATATCCCATTAAAATAAATTTTTAAATAAGTCATAATTACCTTAGGCATTTTTTTTATAAATTTTGATGGTCATATGAAGGAGCATCTTCATCAAATGTACCAACTTTTGTGGCAGAATGTGCATGAGGGGCATGATTAGATGACTTATCTTGTTGGTGACCCATTGATTTTTATGAAAATACAAAGTCTTGTTAATTTATATTATATTTAATAGATATAAGGTGGATTATATCTTGTTCATTTCTTCCCAATCCTTTTCCTCTGTATCCATATTTTAGAAAATATCAAAGGCTAAAATGATATGATAGTGGCGCAGGAAGTATGGGTAAAGGACATTTATCTTCCTAACTATGAATCAAATTATCTCTTGAAATGGTGGCAACATCAACCTTATTAAAGGGATGGTAACTACCATCATTCAAATATTTGAGATTATATGATTTATAATTTGGAATAATACAAGAGTAATTAATTTTTACCCCTTATTTGATATTAAGCCAGAGAGTTTCATAATCATAGTCATGAAATAAATAAATATCATCCATGATAAGAGAGATAAATAGAACAAATATTATGAAAAAATTAGGTAAGAAAAATCCTATATGGTACGCTTAGGTAAGAATGATATTCAAATGTAATGTTCACTAAATGTTTAATCCTAAAATATAGATTAAGGAATCTAGGGTTAAAGGGGTAGAGATATCCTAGGGCACAATGATGTTAGACTATCTTTAAATAAGGCCAATTAATTGTGAAACTCCAATAAACATACATAAGATTTGTTATGTTCAGATATAATACAAATAGAAAGTATAGTTATGTGATATATTATAATGATAATTAAAATAAGATACTCAGTTGGTTTTGATGAAAATACAACTCTGGATATAGAACAAACAAAAATTAAATTGGATTTAAATTATGGATCAATCATCGAAATCTAGAATTTTTACCTCTGTAGCTATGGACACTTGCATTGACCTGTGAGGGTTGTATTTATGCTACTATCAACATAATTGTCTAGTAAATATTACCTACTAAAATGTGATGTGAGAACCTAAATGATTTTAGATTTCATATCACATTTGCTTTGGTATATTTAGATATGGGTCACAAACAATCTATCCTTGTCAAATAGTAAAACCCTAGTTCTTCATCTCGATAGTGGTTGTGTGAAAAATGGGTTAATCAGCACATAGTTTTGAGCTACTGCAAAGACCCCTAAGTCAATGAGCATTTCCTACATAGAAAATATTAAGAAGAGGCCATCATAATTATGTAGTTATCCCCTATATGTTGGCTTGTGTGTGAATCATGTAATGTGTGATAGGCAATTAAAACATTGACCTAGCTTATAACTTGGTAAACATGGATCTTATAATGCTCCTTTAAGACCTATTAGTATGTTACTCCTTTGAATGATATGGAAATAAAATAAGATAGGGCAGATTTGTTCACTTGAGTGCTTGATTGAGTGATTTTTGGTCTATGTTAGATTACCTTTTGAGTAGGTAAGAGGTTTCTAGGTGAGCAATGAATGAGAATTGGTCTTATGTTTATAGCAATCCATTTATATAATATATTTCATTAAAACATTTAGGTCAACCATATAAATAATGTTATTTGTAAATTAGATGACTTTAGAGTACTTGACACTTGTGTTAGAATAGAACACTTACATCAATGTTGGTATCTAACTGGGATGTAAGTGTTTGAGTAGTTAGAAAACATGTGTGGTTCCAAAACTTATAGGGATGGAATATAATTAGGTTTATAATATTTTGGGAAAAATATAAGTTATGGGTCATCAAAATGACATTGTTTGGACTAATAGATAAGCAATTAGACACATATAGATAATGTATAAAAGTCATTTGATAGTGGGAAAGGTATAGAAGCTAAAGATACATCCATGAAATGTATTTTCCAAGTCTACAAGACTTAGGTGATAAATAATTCAGAAATAGTGTCTACACTAAGGAACCTACACTTGAGTAATGTAATTTTGTATTCTTCAATGATACTAATATACCTTTTAGAGACACCAAATTAAAAATATGTTTTTACATGACTACTCCTCCTACTACTATAGTTATGTTTACACTTATGATTATGCATGTGATGCTCACTCATAGTGTGGGGAAAATATATGGTATTCCTAAAATTTATGTGCCTATCCTTATTCAACATAATATTTACCTTATATGATGGAAATTCATATGACATCATCTGTTATGCCTGCTACTCATATCCTTATATAAATTGCACTTGACATTCAAGCTAAGGTATTACAACTAGAACAAGGTTATTCTAGAGTGAGCCATGTGGGCTAAATCTCAAGAATTATCACATAACCCATTGGACACATATATTTCATACCTTACATGCATGATTTGTGCCAACTAAGATTATTTAATTTATGGGAAAAGGCAATCCAAATAACATCTTAGAGGCTTTCATGTAGCTTGTTTGGATTATCTATATAATGATTGATTATTGGAAAATTCATATCAAAAAATTCTTAAGGATAAATATTTGTAATGGTTATATGATATTCCATTTAAATCAATACATGCATTCAATTATTTGGACAATTAGTTCTTAAGAAATTTTTATATCAACATCAATGAGAAGTCATCTGTAGTCAAATTCTAAACCTTTTGTAAGGACCCAATGACCCCATCAATGATTATGTGCTTCATTACGATACTACAATATAAAAGATGATAAATTTTATGGTTGATAATGAGTTAGAAGACATATTCAAGAAAATATTTGTTTCTCCATTCCATGAGTCTATTATATTCAAATGCTTCCAATCATTCAATGACCTATTGAACATGGTCAAGGACCATGAATTTAAGATCCTTTCTATAAAATAAGATAAGGTATGGGTCCAATCCTTCAATATATTTAGGTGAAAATTTTGACAAAAAACAAAATATAAAGTCTAAGGTAAATGATACTAAGAATGAGGGAAAACTAAATTTAATGTAGTGTCAAAACATTAAAATTATCCTGCCATATCAACTCCTCAAAAATATTTTACACAAACTTCATCATAAGGCATTACAAAAGTTGCTTGACTGAAAATTCCATATCTATGATTCCACAAAAGGAGGTTGATTTGAATATGAAATCACATACGGGGCTCAACATTAGTGCAAACTATGACTATTATAGTGTTTTACCATAATTTGTATTAATGAGTTAGATTACTCTAATTGAGATACAGTATTGAAATAGAATTCAGATCAATAGACATACCATCCAAACATACACCTGAATGTAAATGATTGACAACTCAATCTTATGATTTGATAATGGCATATGATAAATATGGAAATTATTAATGGGATCATGATACTTAGATTTTCTATTTTACTTTTTGACTATGACAATGTTCTACAAGTCAAAATTAGGGATAAACATGTAATTATTTAATTTAGTTTATGAATTGGTCTATTGTCTCTAATGGTTTGACTCTACGAGATAATGATAATATCACTAACCAATAATAAACTACTAATCATTACTAACCTACAAGGAATTTTATAAATTTAATTGTATGGTCACCTATGATTCTCATTGTTTATTTTAATTTTTCAATCTTAAACCCTCATGATTTATGCATATCCATAAATCTAATTCCTTTGTATGGAAAACTTAGATGTGATTGTGAGGGATAGAAACCTAATAAAATATTAGAATTATATTGATTTTATCAAACCATAATCACCATCTTTTGATAATTGGGAACTATATACATGAATAATAGTCTAAGGAGGGAAATCAAGACAAATGTAATTCTCCCACCTAGTGTGATTATGAAAGAGTAATCCTTTGATAATTATATGTATCGAATGATTTTATAAATGGTACTTAAAAATTATTGCTTTGACTTGTATTCTAAGTGCTTCATAATTGGCTTTTGACTCTTGCTATTGATAGTTATGAAAATTGGTAAAAGTAAGGTAGATTTTTTTAATATGAAATAGTGTATAAATGTATCAAAGCTAAGTGGGATGATATTTTTTAATCATACCTTGATTATTTATATATGGATAAATTTAAATAATTACTCATGTGACCAACATGCTAGTCTCATAGGATGACCTTAATTATGGATTTGATTTTAAAAACTAACCATTGTGGAGAACATGTCAGTTTGGATTAGTGTAGGTCATTTTAGACTAGCAATAAACACTATAACTATTAAAACTAACCCATGTACAATGGTAACTTTGAGACTCTTGAGATATCTATGTAGGATTAAAATATATAATGACCTTCATGTAGGTTTATAACAATAGAACATAATGTTTGACTCATAAAATAGCATGCAACTATTAGAGAAGGTATAATTAATATCTTATTTAGTTGTTGAATTTATGCTTTATAACAATGTGTCAATCTTGTCATTGTCAAGTAATAAAGACCATACGTTTTAATCTACAAATGTAATATGTTTAATATAGTAAGGGAACTACTAGAGTAAAATGATAAAATTGACATTAGTATGTACAACACAAATTTAATTTTGTGATATGTATTCAAATGTATAGATTTTCTCTACATAACCTACAATGGTATTGAATTAGTTAAAGTCCATATGTGAAATTTAAAAAATTTAACTAGAATTTAAAGATAAAGGGATATAGTACACCTATTTTTTGGTGAAATCCTTATTTCACTTGCAACTTTCTAGAGATGATGCTTCCACATTGAAGCCTTGGGGAATTAATGTTATCATGCCCCAATCTTGTTTAACTATGAAATATCCTGAATTGGGAAAGAAACATGCCCCAAACCTCATAAATAGAAATTACTAAATTCACTAACCCAAAAAATTATGTAGGACAAAGATAGAAAGCAGCAAGCAGAAACATTCAACTCAAAATAGAGAACATTATGCAAGTAAAATTAGAGATCCATTCCGGCAAGGCTCTCTCAAAAAATTCATCCACCAATACATATGGATTATAGATTAATATGTAATGTTTCACTCTTGTTCAATCAAGGGAGATCACCATGAAAATAATAAATCATAACTACAAACAAATGAATAATTTTTAAGATATGTGACAATAAAGTTATGTTTTAGATCCTTTTATGGCATGGTTTATAGCCCACTTATCAAGAAGGGGAGTGTTGGGGAGAAATGCCCCTTCACTATTATTATATTTAGAGTGTAATTTATTTGGCCAAGAATCTAGTTTAACATTGTAGGACAAAGCATATTTTGGTAAAGTACCATCTTGTCAAATAGGTAATTGATGAAGGAAAACTAAAACCTAAAAAGTTTCACATAGAAGAAAATATCGAAGTTGTTGCCAGAATCTGGATAACACGAGTGCAATGGAGACATGATCACACAAGATGAACAAGTGCACACCACATAGATGCTAAAGCAATTTGAAATTCACACAATAAGAGAAATTGCACAAGACAAAATGGAGAAAACCAAAATCTGAATTAGCATGAGATGGCCAAAGTGAGGAATACAAATAGGAGAGTACGAAAGTAACTCCTCCACAAAAGGTGGACAAGGCACCCCAAGAATAGAATGTAACTCCTCCATGAAAGGTGGTGACAAGGTGCTAAGAATAGAGAAGTAACTCCCATCAATGGAGTTACTTATGACACTTATGACACATCTATGACACACACCTCCACATAAGCTAGCCTATCCCACAAATGTAGGAAAACTCCATGTATGCACAAGAAATACAATTTCTCTAATTAATAAATAGGGAAAAATAAAAACCTACACTAATACCCCCTATAAGTGCAGCTTAGGTGGGCAGTGTGGAAATATAAAATAGGTACCCATGTACAAATGCAATCTCCCATAAGATAGAGAGAAGGAGAAAACTCGTAGGAAAAAACTCCCCCCCCAAAAAAAGAGAGACAAAAAATAAAGAGGGTAGAAGGCCCCCCTGAAGATGATGTTGCTGCAGATGTGGACCGCACCCCAAGAAGAGCTCATAGATGAATGAACTTGCTCTCAATGAAAGGTTTGGTGAAGATGTCTGCAACCTACTCTAAAGACTGGCAAAATATCAAGTCAATGACCTGACTATGAATAAGCTCCCAAATGAAATGCATGTGAATCTCTATGTGCTTGGTCTACTGGTGTTGAACTAGATTCCTAAAAATTTGAATGGTACTTTGGTTATCACAATAAATGAAGGTAGGCTGCCTGATAGGAATGCCAAACTCAAAAAAAATCCCTTGAAGCCAAATAACCTCAGTATTTGCATTAACAGCTCCCCTATACTCTGCCTCTATGTATGATATAGCAATAGCATTCTGATTCTTGCTATACCAATTGATAGGACCAAAACCTAGAGAGAAACTATAACTAGAAGTGGACTTGTGAGTCTGTGAATCACCAGCCCAGTCTGAATCTATATATCCAACCAAGTCAACCTTTGTGCCAAATCTGTAATGAATCTTGTATCTATGTGAACCTTGTATTTAATGAAAGATCCTCTTAGCTGCTTTCTAATGCATCTCATGGGGTTCCTACATGAATATAGAGACAAGTCCCACTGTATATGAAATGCCAGTCCTGGTGTGTGTCAAGTAGATGAGACTACCAACAAGTTGTCGATACCGAGTGGCATCAACCAATGGTGAAGAATAATTAGTCTCAAGCTTGACTTCTGATAGAAAGAGAGTCAGAGATGGCTTGTAATTAGACATGTGAAATTGAGCCAATAAGTCAAGAGCATACTTAGGCTGTGCAAGTGAAATCCCTAAATTTGACTGTGAGATCTCAATGCCAAGGAAGTAGTGCAACAAACCCATGTCTATCATGTCAAAATCTATCCTGAAGAGATGCCTTCACCACTGCAAGCTGATGAAGAACTCTCGGTGATCAAAAGTTCATCAACATATAGAACCAAAATCAAGAGCAAATCATCCTGTCGTAAGAAGTAGACATTGGGATCAAAATGGCACCTAATGAAACCCACTATGAGAAGGAAGGAATCCATCTTGGCATACCAAGCCCAAGGGGCATGTTTGAGGCCATAGATAGATTTCTTAAGTCTACATACTAAGGAAGAATCTTGAACAAATCCTAGCAGCTACTCCATGTAGATCTCCTCCTCAAGGTCTCCATGAAGAAAGGCACTCTTCACATCCATCTGATGCACATCCCAACCATGTGTTACAACAATAGCCAAGGTGAGTCAAATAGAAGTCATCTTTGTAATGGGTGCAAAGGTCTCTAAGTAGTCAATGCCTACCACCTATGAGAAACCCTTAGTGACCAATCGTACCTTGTACTTATCAACTGACCCATCTGCTGCAAACTTGGTCCGATATATCCACCTACATTGAACCATCTTTCTTCCCTTAGGAAGTGAAGTCAAATCCCAAGTGTGATTTTTTATTAAGGAAGAATATTCTTTCCCCATAGCATTATCCCACTTAAGAACCCCTGATGTCTCTCAAAAAGTCTGTGGATCTAAAATTGAAGCAAAGAAGGCATGTGGATCTCTCTAAAAATCCCCCCTAGTACGTTTGTCATCTACAGGATCTCCTACCCAAGTGCTAGCACTTTCAAGTGTCTGTCTAGCCCAAAGTGGCCCAAAAGTGGGTGAGTCAGGTGCTAACTCCTCATCCTCTAACTGGCTAGAGGTGGATGACTCTACATCACTATTTGAACTGTCTAAACTCAAAGAAGAAAAAGATGACTCTGGTTCAAGAACCTGCTGTGGCTAATCTGAATCTGATGAGGAATCATCATGAAGAAGTAGATCTGATGAGGGAGAAGAAGTGCCAAGTGTTGAGTCTCTAGGACTCTCCTAAAAGTGGACACTTCTCTCAATGAACAACTCATGAGTGACTAGATTTAGAAGGCGATATCCCTTAATACCATCTAGATATCCTACAAAGATGCAAGGCTTGGATTGACGTTCCATAGCTTTGCATTTATTCAAAATGCGGGCCATGGCTGGGGATTTGAAAACCCTGAGGTGCTCAACATTAGGTTTCCTTTTATGCCAAGCTTCAAAGGGTGTTATCCCTTTCAAAGCTTTGTGAGGAACCTTGTTCTGAATGTAGCAAGCATAATTGATGGGTTCAACCCAGTACTGTGGTGCTATGGATTTGGAGTGAATCATATAGCTAGCCATCTCTTTCAAGAACCTATTCTTACGTTCTGAAACCCCATTTTGTGAAGGATTGTAGGTGACTATGCATTGTAAATCAATCCCCTCTGTGGTGCAAAATTGCTCAAACCTGATGCTAACATACTCCCCTCCATTATCAGTTCGAAGAACCTTGATGTATTTCTCACTCTTTTTCTCAACAAGAGCCTTGAAGTCTATAAAATTTTCAAACATTTCAGACTTTTATTTGAGAAAATATATCCAAGTGTACTTAGAGAAATCATCAATGAAAGTGAGGATGTACTTGGCCCTTGTGAAAGATGGTTTGGGAAAGGGTCCTAATACATCACTGTGGACTAACTCCAAAGGTTGTGAAGCCCTCCAAGCTTTGCCTTTGTCAAATTTTGCTTCAGGATGCTTCTCAAGGGAGCACCCCTCACAAAGTCCTTTTGAGAATCGGACACAAGGCAAGCCAATGACCATGTCATTTTTACAAAGTTGCTCAAGATAGCGGTAGTTAAGGTGACCAAACCGCTCATGCCATAATTTGATAACTCCATTTGAATGAGTTACCAATGTTGTAGGAGAAGAATCTAATGCAAAATGTGAAAATGTGTATAACTTGGCTTGGTGATCTGCCCTTCCCACTACCACTGTAGTATCACTATGCAACTCCCTGATAGACACTGAATCTGGTGAAAAGTCAACTCTCATGCCCCAACCAATGTGAGTGATTTGGTACACTGATAGGAGATTGGTTGAAAGAAAAGGAACACATAGAACATTGTTAAATGTTCCTCCTTCCATTTCAACTAACCCTCTCCTTGCAATGAAAATTGATGTGTCATCACCCAAACTAATTGAAGGCATGCTACAAGGCTCTAAAGATGAAAAATAAACTAGTAAAGAGCCCATATGGTGAGAAGCACCTGAGTCTATGACCCATGAAGATGTAGAAGCTATAGTTGCTACAAGGGCCTTGCCCTTTTCTTTCTCCTTACCCTTGCCTTTTGCCTTAGTAGAATCTTGGGTTGATGAATTCTGCTTGATGGACTCAGGAACACCTATGTTGTTCTTCTCTAGAAGATGAGTTAGGTGGTCTATTTGTTTCTTCATGCACTTGTGTTCATCATGCCCTATCTTTTTACAATAGGCACACTTAACCTTCTCCTTCTTAGATTTAGCATTGGAGGATGAAGACTTAGTGTTGTTTTTGGCAGGATTGGTGTTTTCTTTCTTCTTCTCATGGTCCTTGTTCTTTTTCTTCTTCTCCTTTTTTTGAAGTCTTGTCCTTACCATTTCTAGCTATGAAGGCTTTGGGTTGAGTAGACTTCATTGTGCCCATCTGAATTAGCTTATCCTTCTCCCTAGTCAAGTCGACAATGAATGAATCCAAAGAAGGCATTTTCCATGTAGTGCCAAGGGCACTTTTTGTGGCATGGAAAGTGGAGACAAAGACTAAATAGCTTGGACTTAACTTTGCAAGAATAGAAAGTATGAGATGATCATCTTTCTTCTCTATCCCACACTTTTTTAATTGCAATCTAAGGGCCTTAAACTTAGTGAAGAAGTCTTGTGAGGTGTCAAAGTTGCTAGGACTTAGACTTATGAGTTCATTTTCGAGCTCATGACCTCTCATCTCATCAAGCTTTCCAAATTTTAGCACTTTATAAACTAGTGAATTTTTGAAAAATAACAAGTCTACGCTATGGAAAATTGAATTACAAGCACTTTTGTAAAAAAATGGCACCCAAAACCGAGCTACCGTTTGCAAGATATTAAAGTTATAGTTTTCCTATAAACTAGTGTTTTTGCAAAAAAAACACTAAAACATTAAAAAAATAACTGTTATGGGGTGAGAATGTGGCCTTCCAACCACTCATTGGATTAGGCATGGAATGAGGAATCCAAATGAGGTCTTTTTGAGGGGTAATTGGCCTGCTGCTAACCTAGGCCTCACCCGTCATCTTTGTAGGTCGAAGATACAAGTTTTAATTAAAAATTCCCAAAATACAAAACTATCTAAAAACTTTAATACTTAGTCAAATTGACTAATTTTTGTTTTAACAGATCAATTTTAACTAAAAATAATGAAGCAAAGATAGTTTTGAAGGATGCCACATGTCCAAGGGTGCCAAATAGGATGCCAAGTAAGGCAGGGGCATCCAAAAATGTACAGTCCAAAATTTGATAGCAAAAAAGACAAAAAAAATGAATTTCAGACCTGCTGGATGCACTGTACAACTTGTTGGTGGAAGAATTGAAGGTGCCTTATTGGAGACTAGTGTGCTAGAAGGGTAGAGGTGTTGAAGAAGTTGGTGACTTGCTGAAGGCTACCAAAAGTGCATGCCGTACGGCCTAAGGCATTGCAAACAGGAAAGTATCAGCTGAGTGGCATGGCAGCAGAAGTTTGGCACTTTGTTGTGTGAGTGCTAACTGCTTTTGGTTGGCATAGACTTGTGCCATACGGCTTGGTTAGCTGTAAGCAAAGCAGAATGTTTCTTCCAAAAAAAAGACTCAAACTATATGAGGTGCCTTACAGGAATGAAGTTACTATTGCTCCTTGCTGGAACTAAGCGCCAACCTTCCTCCTATTGTTGAATGCTGCTCCCTAAAGTGAAGACAACCAAAGGCCAAGGATTCCCAAGAAAACAATACCAGATATTGACATAATTTTTTTTATTTTTGATCAAATATAAAAATTAAAAAAATAACTCCACTCCTCTTGATTTCAAAATAAGCTAAAAACATAATCACACATAAGATTACCGGTTTTGCTCTGATACCATATCGGAGTTGTTGCCAGAATCCAGATAACACGAGTGCAATGGAGACGTGATCACATAAGATGAACAAGTGCACACCACATAGATGCTAAAGCAATTTGAAATTCACACAATAAGAGAAATTGCACAAGATAAAATGGAGAAAACCAAAATTTGAATTAGCATGAGATGGCCAAAGTGAGGAATAAAAATAGGAGAGTACGAAAGTAACTCCTCCACAAAAGGTGGACAAGGCACCCCAAGAATAGAATGTAACTCCTACATGAAAGGTGGTGACAAGGTGTTAAGAATAGAGAAGTAACTCCCATCAAGGGAGTTACTTATGACATTCTTATGACACCTATGACACATCTATGACACACACCTCCACATAAGCTAGCCTATCCCACAAATGTAGGAAAACTCCATGTATGCACAAGAAATACAATTTCCCTAATTAATAAATAGGGAAAAATAAAAACCTACACTAATAAAAATCATGCTGATATGTTCACAAATTTAGTTTTGTTAGAGAAGTTAAAATGGTGTTTGGATTTTGTTGGCTTGTAGAAAATTTGATGAGTTAGCTGGTAAGATATCAGGTGGAAATTATTGTCAAGGTGGAGATTGTTAGATATGTGACAAAAAAGTTAAGTTTTGGATCCTTTTACGATGTGGTTTATAATCCAATCCTTGATAGGGGAGGGTGTGGACATTTTAAAGGCTCATCTAGATAGGACATTTGATATGAAGGATCGAGGAACTACAAAATAAATATTAGGTAAGGAGATACATAGAGACAAGAAAAATGGCAAGTTTTGGTTATCACAACAAAGGTATTTGGAAAAGATAGTAACTAGATTTAATATGAAGTATGTGAAACTAGTTAATATCTCTTTTGCTTCCCATTTCAATATTTCTCCATGTTTATGTCCTAGTAGTGATGAATAAAAGTAGTATATGTCTCATGTACCATATGTTAGTGCAATAGGAAGTTTAATGTATGTTATGCAAAGTACAAAGGGAGACATTTCACATGTAGTTGGAGTTGTTAGTAGATACATGGAAAATCCAAGTAAAGAACATTGGGCAATAGTGAGGTGGGTGTTTTGTTAGTTATGAGGTACAAGTGACTATTGCATCACTTATAATAGATCTAGTGATTATATTTTTTGATATGTTGATTTTGATTTTGAAAGAGATCTAGAAAAAATAAAATCAACATCTAGTTACAATTTTACATTTGAAGGTGGACCTATTAGTTGGATGTCAAAGCTTCAAAAGATTATTGCTGCATCAACTACTGAGGTAGAATGTGGTTGCATATCATACTTTTCAAGAGTAAATTTAGCTAAAGGACTTATTAGGTGAGGTTGAAATAGAGAAATATAAAATGAATGTATTTTTTGATAGTCAGAGTGTAATTTATTTGGCCAAGAATCTAGATTATCATAGTAGGACAAACCATATTATGTTAAAGTAACATCTTGTTAGACAAGTTATTGACAAAGGAAAAGTAACACTTGAAAAGGTTCACACAAAGGAAAATAGTGTCAATATGTTCATAATACCATTTTTTTTAGAGAATTTAAAATGGTGTTTGGCTTATCTTGGATTAAATAAAAGGTGATGAGTTGGTCAGCAAGATATCAGTTGGAAATTATTATCAAGGTGGAGATTGTTAGATATATGACAACAAAGTTATGTTTTGGATCCTTTTGTGGTTTTTTTATATACCACTCCTTGATAGGGGTGTGTGGGTGGAAAAGGCCCCCCACTATTGCTGCATGTAAGTTCGGGGGTAGTACCCTTAAAATAAAAAATCAAAGAGTCAAAGCCTTGTTTCTAGAAAGATGAATTCTAGCAAATTCTATTTTTAGGAAGGAAAGTCCCAATGGAATTTTTACACTGTATTTTTAGGAGGAATCCTATTTATAAATCTTTATATCTTGCATCATGGATGTTTACTTAGGTTTGATAAGATTTTACCGCATAAATCTTATGTTTTGTCTCATGCATGTTGGGTATTTTATCTGTTTAATTATCTTTGTTATTGCATTCTATTATTTTTCATTATTGTAGAGTGATTTCCTAACACAATTTTCATTCTCCTAACATGTATCAAGGTTTAATAAGTGTAAAGTGTAATGACATCGATTTTCCATTTGACTGTAACCATGTTTTTATGAATATATTCATGAACCAACATCATTCCCCCTAAATCTTTATTCTAAATTTGATAACTTATATAAAAAAATGTATATGAATGTTAAAACCTAAAATTATGTTTCATGTATATGCCCATGTACTTTGTATCAATATGCAAATGTTTATCATGTATCTAGGAAAAATTGATATTGAAACCATTTGAATCTCTGATATTTATGATATGTGTACACTACTTTAATCTTCTTACTCATGGAGGATTATGTCTACAAAACAATCCCACTATAATACCCCTCTTTTGGGATGACAGGTGTATCTTATAAGTCACTCACCTCAAAATTAAGAATGAATCATATATATTCATGTTTAAATATAATAACATTTAGTATCATTTGATAATTCAAGGAACATGTTAAATGTATGTATCAATCAAAGCATGTGTTTGAGAGGATCCTTCTGAAACAAGTTAGCATATAATTGCAAATACATGAAATAAATGATGAAATTAGAAATATATTAACTCAAACAAGCTAAACTAAATTACAATGGATGGATTACAGAATCACTAGCCTCTTGAACGGGGAAACCTCCTTTGAACAATCTCAATATAATAAATTCATGGATGCATTCATTGGCCTCAACACTTACATATATACCAAGTCTAATCTAAGAAACTACTACTTCTCATGAATGTGGGATAAAAAAAATGCTCACAAAATGACTTACAAAGCATATGCATCCATAGAAACTATTACACTAACAAAATAAATAGAATGGGTAGTATGGGTCCTAAAATCCCCTCCATACTATAAAAGTCTTTGTCCTCAAATATTAAGATGTGGGAATTGGTGCTTAATCTAAAATAGTGGTTCTCATATTACATCCTCTGGTTGTATTTTGTGCCACTAAATTAAACCCTTTGTGATGGAGTGAGAGTGAATTTAGCATGTTCACATGTCTAGGATTACTTATGGATTAATAATGATGGATCCTTCATTATCAAGTTTTGTAAAAATAGTCTGTACTCTGATGTTTGTGCTAAGAACTTTCTTTAGATAAGAGATATGAAATACTAGGTGAATTCAGGAAGAAGGTGGGAGCTATAACTTATAAGAGACTAACCCAATCTTTTGGAGAACCTTATAGGTCCCATAGAACTTAGGATCCAACTTATGACTCCCTTTGAGTTTTAGGGAGGATTTCTTGTATGGATATATGCAAAGAAAACCTATATCACCTACATGAAATGGTACTGATCAACCTATTGTTTCATTTGATTTTGTGACATATGAAGATTATCCCACAAGGTACTAAGGATATGATCCTAGGTTTATAGAATCATTTCAACCACTTAAAATAATGATCTATTGATGAAATATGGAAGGAACATTGGTGGTATTTGACCATAGACTGCTTCGTATGGAGTCATTTTTGTTAAAGTGTGGTAGGAGTTATTGTACCACCATTGAGAGAGAGTGAGCCACTTTGACCACTGATGTTGTTGTTCTAAGGTGAAGTAACTATTGTCACTTAGATTTGAACCTTTTATGAATATGACTCAACTCTCCTCATCCAAGTGGCACAATTAAAACACCTCTAGGCTGTGGGTGAGCTTAAGGATGAGGTGAATCTCTAGATAGGGTTAGATCCCTTGATGTACCACTTGGGATCACTACTACACATAAAATTTATGGGGGAGGGAGAGAGAAAACTAAAATCAAACTATCTTAATGGAGGTGATACACCAAATTGATTGATGACTACCAACCAGATGCATGTTACATATGAAACCAAAGACTAACCAAACATACACTTCTCTAATCTGCATCTTCTCACATCAATTTTACATTATAAGCTTATGGATGAATGTTTACTTACACTAGGAGGAATAGACCAAAAGCCTTGAATGGAACTAGTGAATAGACGAACTCACTCAACCTTGACACTTCCTAGAACATTTTATATGCCCTATAAGAAGAACCTTTCCAACTATAAATAGGATGAAAGAATGAGACAACATGCTAAGGAAATCATAGTTATCACTAAAAAAGATCAATAATCCAAGTAAAAAACAATATGAATAGTCATGAAGAGGTAAAAATTAGTATTCTTATTGATGAAATGGTATGCAAATGAG
The DNA here is from genome assembly GCA_037957365.1 of Torreya grandis. NCBI lineage: Eukaryota > Viridiplantae > Streptophyta > Pinopsida > Cupressales > Taxaceae > Torreya > Torreya grandis. The sequence continues at coordinate 282,821 of JARHVA010007252.1, read as the reverse complement.
TATGGCTTCGCTATACTCAGGTGGAGCATAAGTTACAATGGACAAAAAGGCTAGTTCTTATAGAACCTAAGAGAGAGGAGAATAGAGAAGTCCAAGGGTCATATGGACACATGTCAAGATAATAAAATGATTTACTTTTTCATGATAAAATTATATGGGATGAACCATGCAAGTTTATAAAATACAAGTGGCCATACAAGGCATGAAACCCATAAAAAGTGACATGAAAGTTCTCATTTTAGCTTAGAAAACCACCTTCATGATTTAGACCTATTTGTACATCCAAAAATTGATTAGGGATAGGTATTATGATTGGAATGAATGGTAAGGATTTCATATATGCCTTTTCATGAATTGGTTGTAGTCTGGGTCATCTAGAATCTTCCCAAAATGAGCTATCACCATCTGTAGTCCAAATAACTCTTCTTTCATTTACCCTACACATTTGGACTAAAAAAAGGAATAATTTTTCCATTAAAATTCATAAAATTGAGTGGATGTGACTTTTGAAAACCCTCCATGGCCTTATACTACTTAGGTCCACCTTAAAAGGACATGCACTTGAGGTTTTCACACTTCTCACCTTCATGTTCACTTATGCCAATTTTGACTAGCTGAGATGAAGTTATTTGTTTACATAGTTAGGAGTTTTTATTAATAATTAAATGGACATGAAGGATTATCCCAATTCCTAATCCTTCTACCAAATTTTGTTTCACCTTTAGACTCCTCATGGAACCTACAAAACACATAAAATAGTCAAAATTACCCTTTTTGTGTAATTTTATAGAACCAAAAAGGGTGGGGAGGAGCTTGATAAAGCCATATAAAATTTAAAATAACTTTCATAATCAAAATAGGTCATTATATCATCTTTCCATCCTAATTTCCTCCATTAGGTCTTGATTGAGGGTTTGCAAGAGTTTTAGGTAGTTTTTTGTCCTTAAGCTTTGTTTATAAAACCCTAAAGTTGTAATTTCCAAAAAAATTATACAAACATGATATTAAACACCCATAATAACCTCCCAAAAATCATTTGTATTACATGAAAATCCTCATATAAGATATGATTACTTCAACTTAGCCTATCGAGCTCTTCCTTTCATTTACACAGGCCTAATGTTGCCTTTGAGCCAAAATTGGATTCCCCTAAAAATTATATACCTTAAAAAATATTTATCACATATTTTAATACCCTATTAACATTGAAAAATTCATTATAATTCTCTTCTAATGTTGGAAAGGAAGTTGGCCTATCATTTGGATTTTTGGCCTAGTCATGCTTAGTAGGCATGTTGCACCTAAAAGCCCAAACTAAGTTTTTTTTTATGATTATCCCTACATAAAATAGATTATACACATATATTATTTCCACAAATACATTTATTTTACCATTTGAATCCACTCCTATATCTGAAAGTGGAATTGGTCTCTTATTTGGTCTTTAGGGCTAACCATGCCCAAGTAGACTTGACTGCAACCTTAAGAGTATAAAATATCTTATTAAAAATTATCGTTATTTACTTTATTTCCAATGTTTTCATAGGTTTATTCCAGATTCTCACAAATTATAAGTTTTTTTAGATAGGTCTTAACTCATCCTTTTATCTCCTTCCTCAAAACTGCCAGGGTTTGTGCATGAGGGGAGTGTCCTCTGTTTGAGACAAAATAAAGGGAACTTTCCCTATTTTACCAAACCAAATAGGTATTAAAGAGTATTATTAAAGTGGTAATTATTATCTCCAAAAAAATTTATCCCTTTATTCTATGCATATACCCCCAACCTCAACAAAACCCAACATAAGCTTTTACAAAATATACTATGTGCAAGAATTTCATACAAAATGTGTGGTATAGGTTAAGATTTCTTTCTATGCTTGTTTTCCATTAAACAGGTACTTATTTATGTCATGTATATTATTATTAAGACATTTAGGTCTGTTCAATACCTTAACTCTTCACATACTCATCTATACACCTACCTAGTCAAGATTGTGTATACCTTTGACCGTGTCTTGCTTGTTTAGAGCTCTTAGGCTTGGACATGTGGGAATCTTAGCTTTATTTTGACCTTGGAACATTGAATAATCCTCTATTGAATATTTTAATGTCCACTTATAATATTTTTTTACCTATTTTCACCTTGTTGGTCTATACCAATCATTGAAAAACATCACCTTTAGCTTACTATTGCATACAATCAAGCACAGTGGCTATAGGTGCATATCTCTCTACTAGGACCTTGATCATGATGTGTAGAGACATTTTTTTTGAAGTTAAATAGTCACCTATAATATACTCATAGTTTTATTCACCTTTAAATGGCTAAGACACAATCAAAATACCATTCGTAGGTCATTATCAGCTGTAGGTGGGTGTTTAGGCTATTTGTATGGATTGTAGGTGTGTATAGGAATCAAAACACAAAGTATCATATCTTTAAGTGGATTTTATATCAGAATTAATACTTTTAACCATTTAAATAATTAAAAAATGGTTCATATTCTATTTTGAAACTTTAGATGATAATGGTCTCCCTTGGATCAAAACCTATAGATATCAATGTTTGAAATTAGTGCATAAAGATGCAACTTTGGGTTCCTCAATAACCAACCTCCATTAATCATCTACCCCAAAAATCTGGTATAGTCCTTATACCATGTAGGGAATAGTAATAAAACACATTTATAATCATCAAACCCATTAACAACATTTCCATATGACCCTACCAAAATTGCTTAGGTGTTTTGTTTTCACATTTTGGGGACTAAATCGCAAAACTCAGTCATCTTGTACTTTGATCATGGTTTCCATTATGTCTGCCAATATATCCTTCCAAATAAGTATTCCAAGGAGTTTTAATCATAACAATACCTTAAATATTTTTCACCATATGTTTCAACCTCTCTGTACAAGCATCTTAGTCCCCTGGTCAGCCACTTGTAGGTAGATATTTACACATACACAAGCAGTAAGGAAATATCAAATAGTGAACAAGAGATATAGTCCCTAAAAGAGTTTAAAACCTATTTAAATTATTTAAATGTAATTTTTACACTCTTAAGATATGAAACAAGTGTCAACACATCTTATTTAACATGAATTTCTCTTCCAAGCACTTATAGGTGCATTCTAAATTACATCTAGGTAGTAAGTAGTGTTTGGGAAATGAACATAGTTTGTTATATTCAATGATGCTTGGAATTATTTAAGAACTCTCAAATATAATATTTTCATTATAAAAACTTTTCTCAACTTAGACACTCTTTTTCAACATGGGATCTTCATGAGGGCACCTGTTGGTGCATGTTAATGATAGGATTATGTGAGTGAATGTGTTGGATGATTTCCACATTCCCTTACTCACTTGGAAGCTTAGTTCACTACCTCATAATAAAATAAGATTTTTACCAAGTTTTAAAACTTAATTATACCTCTCTAAACATGTTATATGAGTTCCATACACATGCTTCATCATGATTGCAAGTAAATAGTGAGCAAAAAATTGACTGTCTAGTGTTCATGATTGCACCCTCATAGAGAATTACCTTGAAGAATGATATTTAAAGATAAATTATAATCAATATCACATTGAAAACATGGAAATGTACCTACCACAAACCTTTGAATCCATTTCCAAATCATGAATATTTGAAAATGGTGGAAAACTACTTATTGCACATAAAATTGCTTCTTCTTGAAACCTGAGCTTCTTGGCTCATCCAAACACCTTGAAATGTGAAAAAATTTAATGGGTAATATAAGGGTATATATTATACATCATATATAAACCACCTCATCAACTGTATTGTATGGAACTACTCAAACCAAGGCAAAATCTATAGGGTACATATATTGGCAAGCATAAAAACATAGTCAAGTTGTATAGGATGATTCATAAAGAATGGTTGACCAATATTATAAATATTATATTTAAATGGATATATTTTAGTTTTCTACCACCTCCCAAAATATTTTGACTTTAAACCTCTTCCACTGACCGTACCAAGCATGAACCTATTGATCACTTTTACATGTCTAAAAAGGCAAGAAAGGAATAAAATGGTTTTAGGAATTTTTTATCACTTAAAAATAATTTAAAGAATTAATATGAGTGTTATAAAAATTAATATTCATATTAAGAGCTTATCCCATGTGTAAAACTCTCTTATAGGATGTAAAAGTGCCAAACTCTTCTCTTTTCTCAAGAAAATATCCCTTTCTTCTAAAGAAGCTACCACTTTTTAGTTATGATAGTTAATTAATACATATTATGACACATGTCACATGGTATAATCCTTATTACACATTCACACCCTAGGAGTCCATACAACTCATTTAATGCCCCTTTTATGACCCCTAAATGACACAAAATGATATACAGACTTAAATGAGTAATGATCAAGGCTAATGTGACATTAAATTCCATAAAATGACCCATAATACACCTTATGACCAAATTTTAGACCCCCTAACACATATAAATATCATTTTTTACCTATAGGGGCCTTAATTTGACTTGAAGGGTCAAATTTGGTCAACAAATTGGTGACTCATAGGGGTAGTATATCTACTATACTAACTAGACTAGTAGCCTTATCAGTCCATTGGGATTAGGGAGTCGTATAAAATCTAAGAAACCACAAGATGATTTTGACAAAAATATTTGATCAATACAATACCAATGACTACCTCAACCACATAAATCAAAAGACATACATGTAAATCAAAAGCAAATACACATGTGCTTCATGAGCACTTATGGAACACACCCACTAAACTAAACAAAATGAATAAAACAATAACTAACCTAAGATGAAAACTCCCTCATATATCAAAGAGGAAGTTTTAAACCCTTCTTACTTCATGACATGAAGGATTTAGTGAGACATGTAGTCTTTTGATCCTTGACATTGATGTCTCCAAATTTTTCATGATGTTTGCCAAATTGATTGACATAATTTTCAATGAGAACCAAGTAGTTCTAAAAAGGTTGGATATTGAAATGAACTCTTTTTACATCAAAATCTCCTAAAATTACTTATATTTATCCTCAATTACAACCTCCAATGGTGATTCATAGGGGTGTACCTTCTTACTTTCCATAGCAGTCTTAATAGGATTGGGTTTCTTCTCAGCTGCAAGTTCTTCTAGCTCATCAAGGAGATTTGTATATTCTACCCAATCTTGTTCATTTTACTCCAAGTAAGACTACTTATTCACCTTTTCATGTACTTTACCCTTAACTTGGCAAAACTCTTCAAGCTCTTGAAAGAACTTCATTTAGAGTTGTCAATCATCTTTATCCTCTTTATCATTTAGAACCACTAACTCTTTAATATTCTCTTCTTGATGTATGAGGTCATCAAGCTGATGTTCTTCAAGATCTAATGCATATGAGGGTGATTAAAAATATTTTTGAGGTATTGGATCATCTTTAATAACAACAAATTCCACCTTGGTCTCAAGATATTCTTCTAAGACTGCCACCTCTTTGGGGATGACTTGAAATTGTTCTCCATCCTTAATAGCACATTCATCTTCAAGCAAGAGATTATTTAATAAATAATTATAAATTATTATCAACAAAATTTTCTTGTTTATGTTCCCATACCATAGGTACATCAATGAAATGGGTGATAGGGTGAGTACAAGATGAACTAGTTGGTGGAGATGGAACATAAAACTCAAAATCAGAATGAGAGTGAAAAGTAGGGGGTTGTTTTGGAAACTCTTGAGTAAGGGGAAGAAGACTTTGGGCTAAAATGGCTTGGTTTTCTTCCTTAAATTTGAAAATCACTTCATTTACATATTATTTAGATTGATCAATCTCTTGAGGGAGGTTAGATGGGGTGTGATTAGGCATAGGATCTTCTTTTGGATATAAACCTTCCATCACACCTTGGCTTAGCAAATTCATCTTTGGCTCTAACTCTTCAATTTTCTTGGCTAGGTTATCTTTGAAAAAAAATTCTTAAATTTAATATTAATATTCATGAGGATGAGGAGTAAATAAGGGCTCTCATGGAGAGAAAGATATCTCTTGAGGAAGGGTGGGAGGGACTTGCAAATAATCAACTTCATTCTCAACTTCACACTCTTTATCAAGACTTTTCTCCTCTTTCTTTCCCCATGACTCAATTATGTTATTATAGATTATTATGTTAGGATTATGAGTCTTTTATTGAGTTATTGATGTAATTTGAGAAGTGGATGAAGTTTCCAAGGAACCTGGGATCTCTTTAGGCATGGATTTTCCACCTTATCTTCAACTTTGAATCTCATATCTAGAGGTTTTTTCTTGAGATGGGGAATGCAATGGGAGAAGGTAATGATGGATTATATTTTGTATGAAATAATAATTTCATGATATACATGAATTAATATTGGATTAGATAATATAGATCACACCTACACTTCCAATTGGGTATACACTTATTAAGTGGGAGCATGACCAATACGAGGATCTGCTAGACCCAATTAAGGGATCACTTGTATCACTTGTCACAACAAATATTGCTAGGAAGGATTCCAAAGCTTAAAATCTAGAACAATCACACAATAACCTTAAAAGAGTCTTATGATTTTATATTTCACTTATGTTAACAAATAAAAGAGAGTAAACTATTCTAATAACAAGAAAAGTAAACTAATCTAGTGTGCATCAAAGCTTGTGGCATAATGTGAGGGGTTAGATGCAAAGAAATCAAATATGTATTAAAAAATTCAAATAACCTAAGTATGAGTAACAAGCTAATGCATAGAATATGAAGATTAATTATATTTGGGCTAACACTTATGCTACTTCTATCTACTAAAAGAGAGGAAAACAAAGTTAGAATATACTTACCTGAATGTGAACCTATCATAATTCAATCTCTCCCTTGGCCAATGGGGCTTCACAAGAGGTTTTTATGGTTCATAAAGATCACTTTGTTAGTCAAAATCATCCAAGACCTATCCACAAGATTATATTATTCAAAAAAAGAAACCTCAGATACGATTCCTCAAGTATAATGGCCGAAGAGTAGATTATGAAGAAGTGCAAGTGAATAATAACTCTTGATTTCATATTATGAAAATGACCAAGATGTTCTTGTATTTAGAGGAAAAACTAACCCTAAAATCATCCATAAATGTCATATGTGCTAGGTTGACCCAATTGACCTAGCATATTTTTGGGCTAATGCCTAAAGTCTATTCTAGGTCAATCGAAAGGATAACAAACCTAAGGAGTTAAAGTGACCCTAAACTACACTAGGTCGAACAGGTTGACCTTGTTTGTTAAGTAGGTGAAAAAGGTATCGAGCAAGGAGAAGAAGGATATAAAGAGGAAAATACTAGAAGAATGTACAAGGGAGGATACATAGCTTATAGAAAGGTTTTAGGAGATGAATGGATTGGAAATAATGTGGCAATAAGGGAAGATAATCCTAAAAAGCACCAACGGTCTACCCACCCCTTTCCCAGTGCACCCCTTAAGCCATGCACTCAAAAATATTGAGTCATGATGGGCTCCTACAAGATGCAAAGCATTAGTATTTGATAAAAGTTAAAATGATTATGTGTATACATATGCCCTAATCAAAAATCATCATTTATTTATGGTGATTTGAGAAAGAACATAAGGACACACACAATGCTAATGCTAAAAAAAAGTTGTAGTATTTTAAAAAGCATAAAATAATTGAAAGTAAATGATAGAAAAGTAAACTAACTAAAAAGTAAAATTGATATGTACCTTGACTTACCTTTATCATGAGATGATTTTCATCTGTGTTTTTAGTTTTGATTGTGTAGGGGATAGAGAATACTTTCAACAAACCCAAGAATACAAAACTAAGGAGAAAAAACAAACAAATGCAAGAAAATCCAAGATAACTAGTGCCATTTGGATGGGACGTACTTTGGAATTTGGAAATCTAGGTGATGAGTGATATGTTAGACCAAATGACCAAGTCAAACAAGATTAAATTGGGTAACCAAAAGTCCAAGGCTACTAAAGATTGAAAAACTCAAACAAGTAAACCTCAAGTAAAAAGGCAAACTCACCAATTTAAACCAAGGATTCCTTTTTTAAAAGGAATTATAAGCAAGACAAATCAATGGTAAAAATAAAAACAAAATGGTAAAACAACATTGATGAGTGAGTAATAACAATCCACTTCTCACTCAACAATGGAAAAAGGGTGTGAACTCAGGTGTTCATAATAGTAGGATAGAAAAACAAGTGGTAAATGGTAAGTAAAACAAGTATATAAATGGAAATTTTATGGTATAAAGGAAGAAGGTGATCCATATTTTCTTAAACATGTTTTTTTGCATCTAAAGATAGATAAAATTGAAACATAGTTCTAGCATGTTTTTTCTGAAATGAAGAAGAAGGAATTTAAAGAAGGAAAACATATTTGAAATCATAATTTGACTATCAAGGGGGGAGATGAAATGGGTGGAGGGGAGAATGAAGGAAAAACCAAGGTATATAAACTCTTTATCGAAGTTAAGACACTAAAATTTTGTTTGTCAAAATAAGAGGACTGTTGACATTAGGGACTTTAAAGAACTCTTAGATACACAAGTCTTAGATCAAGAAATGGAGTGTATGTATCACCCCATGAAAGCTATATGCATGAAAAGTAAAATGGACCTACCTCCACATGATGTGTTCCCCATTATTTAGGACCCTTTACAAATCCATTGGTCTACTATGAAGATTATGTACTTGCATGAGAAATTAGATAGCACTATAGAGTTTTTTAAACTCACCTATTCCAATCTACTAGCCTACTACACCCCAAAGGACTTCAGCTCTATGTGAAGCTAACCGTAGAGTTTGAGATTTGATTGTAGATATGCGATGTGCTTATAATCATGTATTTTGGTGTTAATTTGACTTTTTATATTTGTATGTCACCTTCTAAATATCATTGCATTTTATTTCAAATAACGTTCTTTTGATGGCTTTTTCTTTTCCTCCTCCATATGGATTTTGAATACCAAACATGGGTGATAAAGGTGAATTTAATTTGAAAAATTAGGATAAGGTTTCTAAAAGACATAAAATTCAAATAACATAGGGTTTAAGAGTCTCATAAATCTAGGTAAAATAAAAGTTCTATCTTGACTTTGACCTTGTTTTATCCAATACGGAGATGAAAGAAAGGGGAAATCAAGAAGAATGACACATGGAACAATTTGAATTAATTCAAATAGAAAAAAATATGACAAAGGTAAAATAAGGATAAAATGACATTAAAGTGTGGTTCCTTATCATAATAAAGAGGGAAGTGAATGAAAACATGCTAACATAGATTGTTTGCAAATTCCTTCTAACAAAAGAAACAAAAACAAAAGTTGAGAACAAGGATCAAGAACAGGAAAATAATGGTAATTTTATGATGAGTGCCAGGTCCTATCCATGGTCTTATAAATTAAATCATAAAAGAGAGACCCACAAGAGTTCTAATAAGTGAAAAGTGAGGGAGCCTTTTGGCAAAGCACCTCACAAAGAAAAACCTAAAGGATGCCAAAACAACATTGACAAGCAACAAAAAGAGAAGGAAAATAAGTAAAGGATGATGGTTTTGTGAGGTATGTTGGGTCCTATCCATGGTTTTATAAATGAAATAAAAAAATAAAACACAAGGGGTGAGAAAAATAAGAGAAAATGTAAGAAAATAAGGAAGATTATGGTACATCAAGAAACCAAAAGACAAAAAAGGGAAGACTAAAGGTTTGTGAACAAGAGGAAACTGATAGAGAGGGAAAGACTCATGATTAAATAATCTAAAAAAATTATTAGATAGATAAAAATAAAAAAACATGAAAAGAAGGTAATATATCCTAGATTGATGGTTATATCAATGATAAGCATGTGAGAGACAAGCCTATATGTCTCAGAAGGTTTTTTATAGTTGAATTAGTTTGGTAGCATGTAATGGAGAATAAGAGTGGGGATCACAAGATGCCCCAAAGGGTAAGTTGATGTAGGGATGGGCATCACAATATGTCCCAAATTCTAAAATGATATGTGGGTAGGCATTGTAAGGTGATCCGAAGGCTAGAGTAATGTGTGGATGCACATCACAAGATGCCCTAATAGCTAAAAAGAGGAAGAAGAGATAGGAAAGTATAAGAAGAAGAAAGAACCCCATGGAATGTCTAAATGGATTTAGGCTATCAAATAAGTTTATAATGGGGGATATGATGCTTAAGAATAAAAAGAAAAGAATGATAAATAATAAGAATAATAGACAGAGATAAAGAATTAAGTTAGAGAGAGAGAGAATTAAGACATACTAGGAAGGTGAAAATCTAAATTAGAAAGTAAAGAAAGAAAAAAATATTACAAGGTTGACTTGATTGACCTAACATATAAGATAAGTCTTACATACTATATAAGGTTGACCAAGTTGACATAGTATAATGTACAGAGGTTAGAAAAAGTACTAGGTCGACCTAGTATAACATATAGGTTCATTGTTTTGCCTGTATCTTTAGTTATACTTATCTATTTTACAAACCATAAAATGAATTGGATTCATGATGATGTAGGGAATAGTATAAATTTGATACAAATTTATGAAAGAACATAGGACTAAGTCAACTAGGTCAACCAAGTTGACTATGCAGGTGTAGTTTTAAAGACTACAAACTATGAAAGGAAAGTACAGAACAAAAAGATATAGAGAAAAAAAAAACTAACTTGAATGGTTTACATATGAAAAGGATAAGATTATTTATCAATCACCTTGGATAAAATTGGTAAAGCCTATAAACTAGGTCAATCTAGTTGACTAAGCAATATAAAAACATGTTGAAAAAGTGTTAAAAATGCACTAGGTCAACCTGGTTAGCCTAGTTGACTGAATAGGAAGTCTAAAAACTACACTAGGTCAATTTGGTTGATCCATTTATTTGATAAATTTTTTGTAATTTTTGAAACATGTACTAGGTCAAGCTAGTTGAGCTAGTTACTTGTTCCTGCAAACCTACACATAAAGATAAATAATTGGGTTGACAAGGTTGATCCAACATAGTAAAGATATGATAAAAATAATGACAAATAGAAATGAAATAAGTGAAATAAATCTTGAAAGGGTTTGATTCATTTTAGGTTCACCAAAATGTAATGAAGGTGAAGCTAATGGTAAATAAGAAAGGAAATAAAAATGGAAATGTGAAGATAATCCAACCAATGATGGGATAAGATTCACATTAGGTTCACCAAAATGTAATGAAGGTAAATCCAAAGTGAATTTGATGCTAAATAATAAAGGAAATAAAATGGAAACATGAAGACAATCCAACCAACAGTGGGACAGGATTCACATTGAGTTCACTAGAATGTAATGAAGGTGAAGCCAAAGTGAAGCTACTGCTAAATAAGAAAGGAAAAAAAATGGAAACATTAAGATAATCCAACCAGTAGTGGCATGTTGGGTTCACAATAATGTATACAATTTGTATCAATTGTCATAACATATCATGCTAGGAAGGCTTCTAAATCCTACAATCTAACATAATAACATAATAACCCTAAAAGAGTCCAATGATTTGATATTTCACTTATGTTAACAAACAATAGAGAATAAACTATTCTAATAACAAGAAAACTAAACTAATCTAGTGTGCACCAAAGCTTGTGGCATAATGTGAGGGGTTAGATGCAAAGCAATAAAATATGTACAAATAACTTCAAATAAAGTAAGTATGAGTAACACCCTAATACATAGAATATGAAGAGTAATATTATTTGAGCCAACACCTATGATACTTCTATCTACTAAAAGAGAGGAGAACAAATTTAGAATATATTTGCCTGAATGTCAACCCATCACGATTCAATCACTCCCTTAGCTGATGGGACTTAAAAGAGGTTGGTGTGGTTCATAAGGATCATTTTTTGAGGCCAAATCATCCAAGACCTATCCACAAGACTAGATTCTACAAAATAATAAACCTAATCCAAGTCTCCTCAAATAAAATGGTAGAAGAGCAAATTACGAAGAAGCATAAGTGAATAATAACTCTTGATTGCATCTTATGAAAATAATTAAAATGATCTTGTATTTATAGGTGAAACTAACCCTAAAATCATCTAGAAATGTCAGTTGTGCTAGGTCGACTAGGTCGACCTAGCACATTTTTAGGTTAATGCCTAAAGTCTATGGTAGGTCAGCCAAAAGGCTAACAAACCTAAAGAGTTAAAGTGACCCTAAACTACACTAGGTCAACTAGGTTGACAAAGTTTGTTGAGCAGGTCAAAAGGGTACCAAGCAAGGAGAAGAAGTATAGAAAGAGGAGAAGACTAGAGGAATGTGCAAGGGAGGATAAATAGCTTAGGGAAAGGTTTTAAGAGATGAATGGATTAGAAATAATGTGGTAATAAGGGACAACAATCCTGTAAATCACCAAAGGTCTACCCACCCCTTTCCTTGTGTACCCCTTAAGGCATGTACTTAGAGAGATTAAGTCACGATGGGTTATTACAAGACTTAAAGCATCATTATTTGATAAAGGTTAAAAATATTGTGTATAAATATTCTACTTCATTTTCTAATGACAAGGACTGCTACATCTACAAATTAGATAACTTGATTTGCCTATCAAGATTTTTTTTAAAAATAGGGCTTCTCTTTTCAACTCTCTCTTCCAACTGATTGGGAAAATAATGAATTTGATAAGCTCTATTGGGCTCGTGAGTAATAATCATATAGGGATGATAAATTTTTTGGGGAAGTGGATATGAAGGTTGATAGATTTAGTGAGGTTGCTTCTCATTTATTTTTATCTTATCTTCTATGGATGAAACTAGGCCACTCACATATAGCATCTCACTTGTGAGCTTTTGCCAATTGGCTCTCTCAATAGGTGCTCATTCGCTTTTGACCATCTCTAATTCATCTCTCACTTGGTGAATGAAATTACTAGGAACATCTTGACCATGTCCCATTAGTGTATCAAGATCTAACATATACTTATCATACCCCAAAAGATTTTTCTTGAAGGTGGAAATGGATTCAATTGAAAAGTGGCTAGGTTGAGTAGAATAAGCAAGATATTGAGGAGGTTGGCTATAAGACTAATATAACTCATGATAATGCTAGCTATATTGCTGATAAAGATCATGATGGGGTTGACAATGGTTATTTTTAGATTGGTAAGAATCAAAACAAGGTTGATAAGAATCATACAAAGCTTGATTAGGAATGACATAAGATATAAATACTTCACCAACTTGTGTAAAACAAAACTCAACAACAAAATTAGCCATGAAACCTCATTGAGAAGCAAGAACACAAATAAACATTACCAACAATCTTCAAAAGGAAAACCTATGCTACTTGACAAATGGATATAACTTCAGAGTCACCATTGATGCTTGGATAGATGCCTCTAAAGGCTAATGTGTTGAAAGACAACACAAAAAATCCTTCAACATCTTGGGCTAAGAGTCCCACCGAGCATCACAAAAAATGTTGTCACTTGGATTTGCACCCTTTGAGGAGATGTTTCAGCTCTCCTCATCCAAGTGACATAATTAAAACACCTATAGGTTGTGGGTGAGCCTAAGGATGAGGTAAATCTCTAGATAAGGATAGCTCCTTTGATGTACCACTTTGGATCACTAATACACCTAAAATTTGATAGGGGAAAAGGGAGAGAGAAAACTAAAATCAAACTATCTTGAGGGAGGTGATACACCAAATTTATTGATTGCTACCAACTATATCCATGTTACACAAGAAACCAAGAGAATAACCAAATATACACTTCTCTAATATACATCTTCTCACATCAATATTAAATTATGAGATTATGGATGAATGTTTAGGATAGGAATACTAGATAAGAGGCCTTGAATGGCACTAGGGAATATAATAACTCACTCAACCTTGACACTTCCTAGAACACTTCACATGCCTTGCAAGAAGAAACTTTCTAATTGCAAATAGGATGAAATAATGAGACAACATGCTAAGGAAATAATATTTATCACTACACAAGATCAAGCATCAAAGTAAAACACACTATAAATAGTCATGAAGAGGTAAAAATCAGTACTCTTATTGATTAAATGGTATGCAAATGAGAAAGGCTTCATACTCATGTGGAGCATAAGTTATAATGGCCAAAATGGTTAGTTTTTATAGAACTTGAGAGAGAGAGAGAGAGAGAGAGAGAGAGAGAGAGAGAGAGAGAGAGAGAGAGAGAGAGAGAGAGAGAAGTAAAAGAATCATAATGAAACTTTTAAATCTAATAAAATTATTTAATTGTGCATTATAAAATTGTATTGTATGAACCATGTAAGGTCAGAAAAGACAAGTGGCCATACAAGGCATGAAACTCATGAAAAGTGGCATGAAAGTTCTCATTCTGGCTCAAAAAAATATCTTCATGATTTAGACCTATATGAACATCAAAAAAATAATTATGAATAATTTTCATGATTGGAATTAAGGTGAAGGATTTAAAAAATGCTTCTCCATGGATTGGTTGTAGTCTCAGTCATCTGGAATCTTCCCAAAATGAGATATCACCATTTGCAGTCCAAATAACTCTTCTTTCATACACCTTGCACACTTGACCGAAAAAAAGGAATAAATTTTCCATGAAAATCCATACAAGTGAGTGGATGACACTTTTAAATACCCTCTATGGCCTTATACTTCTTAGGTACACCTTAAAAGGACATCCACTTGAGGGTTTCACACTTATCACCCTCATGTTCACTTATGCCAATTTTGACTTGCTAAGATGAATTTGTTTGTTTTCATGCTTAGGAGTTTTTATTAATAATTAAATTAATATTATTTTTTATATAAATTCCTAATCCTTATCCAGAATTTTGTTTCATCTTCAGACTCCTCTTAGACCTTACAAAACATACAAAATAGTCAAAAATACCTTATTTTGTACCCTGTTTATACAATTACATACAACTAGAAAGGGTGGGTAATACCTTGACATATTATTATAAAATTCCCAATCACTTTCATGATTGAAATATGAAATTATATCAGATTCCCATCCTCATTTTCTCCATCGAGTCTTGACTGAGGGTTTGCAAGGGTTTTAGGTAGTTTTTTGTCCTTAAGCTTTGTTCATAAAACCCTGACATTGTAATTTCTAATAAATTCCAAAAACATAATCTTAAATACCCATAATAACCTCCCAAAAATTCTTTTTCTTCCATGAAAATCCTCAGAGAAGATATGAGTACTTCAATTTAGCATATCAAGCTCTTCCTTTCATCTACACAAGCCTAATGTTGCATTTGAGACAATATTGGATTCCCCTATAGCTTATCTAACTTCCACATGATTTATAAATTTTTTTAATACCCTATGAACGTAAAATAATTAATTTAAATTCTATTCCAAATTTTTAAAAGAAGTTGGCCCCTCATTTGGATTCTAGGCCTAGTCATGCTTAGCAAGCCTATCTACACCTTAAATCTCAAAAATGAGTTTTTTGATGGTTATACCTACATAAAATAGCTTATAAAAATCTATTTTTCCATAAAAAATATATTTTTTCCAAATTAATCCACACCTAGATATGGAAGTGGCATTGGTCTCTTATTTGGTCTTTAGGCCTAACCCTGCCCAAGTAGACTTGACTGCAACATTAAGAGTATAGAACACCCTATTGAAAATAATGATTTTATAATTGAATTAATTTTTTTCCATAGGTTTATTATATCTTTTCAAACCTTATAAGAAATTCTAGATAGGTCCTAACTTATCCTTTTATCTCCTTCCTCAAAACTGCCAAGGTGTGTGCATGAGGGGAGTGCTCTCTGTCTAAGATAAAATAGAGGGAACTTACCCTATTTATCTAGAAAAAATAGGTATTTTATAGGATTATATCAGTGGTAATTATTATCTCCACAAAATTTTATCCCTTTATATTATTCGTAAACCCCCCAACCTTAATAAAACCCAAGACAGGCTTGTGTAAAATGGACTATGTGCAAGAATTTCATATGAACTATGTGTTGTAGGTTTAGATTCCTTTATTTTCTTGTTTTCCATGAAAATGGGAAATAATTAGGTCATTTATATCATGATTAAAACATTTTATGTCTATTCAAGACCTTATATCTTTACATACTCCTCTATACACCTGCCTACTCAAGACTATGTACACCTATGATTGTGTTTTCCTTATTTAGAGCCCTTAAGCTAGGACCTGTAGGAAAATTAGCTTGAGTTTGACCTTATAACATTTAATAATACTATATTGAATATTTAAATTATAAATTATCATCTATTATACCTATTTTTTCCTTGTTGGGTTATACCAGTCATTAAGAAACATCACATTTAGCTTATTGTTGCATACATACAAACACAGTGGTTGTAGGCACATATCTCTCTACTAAGACCTTGATCATGATGTGTAGAGACATTTTTTATAAGTTTTAAATTCACATATAATATACTTATAGTTTTATTCACCTTAAAATATCTAATACACCATCAAAATACCATACTTAGGTCACTGCTACCTATAGGTGGGTGTTTAGGCTATTTGTATAGACTATAGGTGTGTATAAGAAACAAAAAAAAAGTATAATATCATTAAGTGGATTTTAGATAAAAATTAATCATTTAAACCATTTCAAAACTTTAAACATGGTTCATATTATATTTTATAACTTTTGATGAAAAATGTCTCCCTTGCATCAAAACCTGTAGATATCAATGTTTGAAATTAGTGCATAAAGATGCAACTTAGGGCTCCTAAGTAACCAACCTCCATTGATCATTTACCCCAAAAACCTATCATATTAATTATACCATGTAGGTAATACTATTAAAACACATTTATAGTCATCAAATCCATTGACAACCCTTCCATATGACCGTACCAAAATGGCCTAGGTGCTCTATTTTCACATTTTGGGGACTAAATCCCAGAACTCAATCATCTTGTGCTTTGATCATGGTTTCTATTATGTCTACCAATATATCCTTAAAAATATGTATTACATGGCATCTTAATCATACTAATACCTTAAGGAGGTATCACCAGATGTTTTAACCTCTCCGTACAAGCATCTTAGTTCCCTGTTCAGCCACCTATAGGTGGATATTTACACATACACATGTAGTAAGAAAAATTCAAATAGTGAACAAGATATACAGTCCCTCAATGAGTTATGAACATATTTAAATTATTTAAAATGGAATTTTTACACTCTAAGGATATTAAAAAAGTGTCAATATATCCTATTCAATGTGAATTTCTCTTCCAAGCACCTATAGGTGTATTGTGAATTTCATGTTGGCAGTAAGTAGAGTTTGGGAAAACATAGTTTGTGAGATTAAATTATGTTTGAGATCATTTTAAAAGTATAAATTAGAAATTTTTCAACATAAAATATTTTCTCAACTTATAAACTCCTTTTCAACATGATATCTTCATGAGGGCACTTGTAGGTGCATGTTAATGGTAGGATTGTGTGAGTGAATGTGTTGGCTGATTACCACAGTCCCTTACTCACTTGGAATCTTGGTTCACTAACTCATACTAAAATAAGATGTTTCAAAGATTTTTAAACTTAATTATACCTCTCTAAACATGTTATATGAGTTCCATACACGTGCTTCATCATGATTACAAGTAAATAATGAGCAAAAAATTGACTGTATGGTGTTCATGATTGCACCCTCATAGAGAATTTCCTTGAAGAATGAGATTTAAATATAAATGAGAATAAATATCACATTAAAAACATGTAAATGGACCTATCACAACCCTTTGAATCCATTTCCAAAGCATGAAGGTTTGAAATTGTGGAAAACTACTTATTGCATAGAAAATTACTTCTTCTTGAAACCTGAGCTTCTTGGCTCATCCAAACACCTTGAAATGTGAAAAAAATCAATGGGTAACATAAGGTTATATATTAAAAATCATATATAAACCACCTCAGCAATTGGATTGTATGGAACTACTCAAACCAAGGCAAAACCTATAGGGTACATAGATTGGTAAGCATAAAAACATAATCATCTTATAAATGATGATTAATAAATCATGGTTGACTAATATTTGAAATATTTATATGTAAATGGATTTATCTAAGTGTTATATAACCTTCAGAAATATTTTTCCCTGAAACCTCTTTCACTGATCATACCAAACATGAACCTATTGATCACTTCTACATGTCTAGAAAGGCAAGAAAGGAGCAAAATAGTTTTGGGCCTTTTTTTTAGAAATTATATATCATGTAAATAATTTATAAGAGTTTGAAAAGGATGAAAATTAATATTAAAACCTTCTCCCACATTTAAAACTCTCTCATAGGCCATACAACTGCCAAACTCTTATCTTTTCTCAAGAAAACTTCCCTCTCTTTTGAAAAACCTACCACTTTTCAATTATAATAGTTGATTAAGACATCTTAGGACACATTTCATGTTACTTCACCCTTATTACACCTTCACACTTCCCTAGGAGGTTGTAAAACTCATTTAATGCCCCTTTTATGACCCCCAAATGACTCAAATTGATATACAAACTAAAATTACTAATGACCAAGGCTAAGGTGATAAAAAATTACATCAAATGAGATATAATACACCCTATTACCAAATTTTAGACCCCCTAAAATATATAAATACCAAGTTTTTACCTATAGGGGCCCCAATTTGACCTGTAGGGTCAAATTTGGTTAACAATAATGAAGGAAAGTTTCCAAGCATTTATTGATAATTTTAGTCTACCAATATATTTGGGGATGATACCTAAAACTCATCTTCAGTTGGGTACTAGTGTCATGAAATATTTCTATCCAAAAATGGCTGGTAAAGGTTACATAATGATCTAAGACAATGGATGAAAGAATGCCATGAAGATGGAAAATTTGGTCCAAAAAAATTTGTGCAACTATAGAGGTGGTATAGGGATGGTTGAGGCCACAAAAATGACTATATTTAGAGAGGCAATCAACCACAACCAAGAACACTATTTCCCCTCAAGATCTAGGGATCCCTTTAATGAAATCCATATAAATATCCGTCTAAATCCTAGTAGGGATGGGCAAGGGTTTGAGTAATCCAAGAATGATTGTTGTTTCACCCTTATTGTGTTGGTAGGTCTTACATTTAGCCACCATCTATTAAATTACCTTTTTCATTCCCTTTGAAAATAAGTTACATCATGCCTACACATAAGTTTTAAAATAACCTGAGTGCCCTAAAAATGGATAAGCATGGAGTTCATAAAATATACCCTGTTGAATATCTATGCTCTGGGGAAGCACTAGATGGCCCTTGTATCATAGAGAAGCACCATCCCAAGAATAATATAGTATAACAAAGATATTAGTGGATAATTTTTAAATTATTTAAGATAATGAGAAATAATTAACATACCTCTGCTATACAATGTCCAACCAATTTAGAATAGGCATGAAAATAGCTGAAAGGGAAGCTTGGTATGTAAATGTATGAGAACAGTATCAACCACAATATTGTACTTACCCTTCTTGTAAGTGATATCATAGTCATAACCCATTATTTTTCTAACCCATTTTTGTTGTAATGGGGTGGAGACATGTTGTTCCAAGAAATATTTCAAACTTTGGTGATCAGTTTTGATGTAAAAATAATTCCCCAGCAAGTATGGTTGCCACTTCTATATTGCATGCAAAATTGTCATCATTTCTTTCTCATAAGTAGAGAGTACTATATTATTTCCATAAATGGATTTTATAGTGAACTCAATGGGGTGTCCTTCTTAGAGGATAATAAAACCAATTCCATTGTTATAAGGATTGCTCTCGATAGTGAAGGTCTTGGAAAAATTTAGCATAGATAAAATAGGTATAGTACACAGCTTATTTCAATTCTTCAAATGCACACTCAGCAGCTTGTGTCCATATAAAAGCATCCTTTTCAACATAGCTATTAGAAGAGATACAATCTTCCTTTAATCCTTGACAAACTTGTGATAGTATCTAGTTAGCCCCAAAAAACCATAGAGGCTCTTGAGTGTTTGAGGATGAGGCCAATTTGTCATGGCATCTATTTTTTAGGATCCACCTAAACCCCTTGGTCTGAAACAATATACCCAAGATACTTTAATTCATCCTAACCAAAAGCACATTTATATTGTTTTACATAAAGATGATATTCAGAGAGAAGTTGGAGTGTGAGATCTAGATGTTGGATATGCTCAGACTATGTTTTACTATAGATGAGAATATCATCAAAGAAGACTAGAATGAATTTCCATAGGTAGGGCCATAGTATTTTATTCATCAATGCTTAGAATGTTGAAGGAGAATTAGTGAGGCGAAAGGGCATGACCAAAAACTCATAGTGGCCATCATGTGTGCAAAAAAATATCTTAGGGATATCAACCTCATTAAGCTAGATTTAGTGATATCCAGAGCAAAGATCCAACTCAAATAAAAAATGAGTGCCATGAAGCTCATCAAGAAGATCACCAATAATATATATTGAGAACTTATCCTTGATTTTGATGTGATTAAGTGCACAAAATTTAATGCAAAGGTGCCATGACCCATCTTTTTTCTAAATAAAGGAGAATTGGGAAAAAATATGGGCTGGTACTGGGGTGAATAATGCCTAGCTTTAGTAAGTCTTAAATGAGCATCTTGATCTCAGTTTGTTGTTAAAATGGGTAATGGTAGGGCCTAGTGTTGGTAGGAATGCTTCTAGGAAGGATCTAAATATGTTGGTCCTCTAGCTACGAAGGTGGCAATCCCATTGGTTGGTAAAGACACATGCATATCGATGCAAAATGATTTATAGATTAGTAGTAGAGACCATTGATGGTTAAATTCAAATAGAATGGATCAAGAAAATGATTCCATTTTAATTATTATTAAAAATCTTTTCCATGTGATGTGAACTTATGATGTTGAGAGACCCCGATTGTAATCCTATTGATGTGTGTTTTTACCCATTGTCTTAAAATCACATCCAAATTTCAAAAAAATCACATAAGATGGGTCCAAGTGTGCATAAAAATTAGGTTCCCAAAACAACATCACATCCACCTAAGGAAAAGGAAAACATGTTAGAGTGTAATTTATAATCTCCAATAGAGAGATGCACAATACAACACTTCTCTTTGCAAGGTAATGTGCCCCCATTGGCAATCATGACTTCAAAGTTGGAACAAGAATAAACAACACAATCATCTAGTTTGATGATCTAAGGGTCAATTAAGTTATGATTTCTATCATAATCAATGAGTATTATGAGAAGAAACTTCTTAAAGTAACCCTAAATTGCATGGTTTGTGAGGTGGTGACTCCACTAAGGTATGGAGAGAGATCTCTGATTGGTCTTCCTGAGAAGTAGATTTTACAATTAGTTAAGCTACTTCTAGATAATCTACTGTATCTTAAACATCTTCCCAATCTTAAATTTTGGGTAGAGATTCCACATTTAATAGGTAGAGATTTTTCTCAACACAACGATGCCCTTGAGTGAATTTGTCATCATAATTATAACATAGTCTTTTTTCTCTACGGGGGCTCGCATCTCTACTTTAGTCAAATGCTTGATAGGAGTGATTATAGGGGCTGGCATTATTTGAGATCATTATAAATTTGTATTTTTTAATAGAAAAAATTTGGATTTGAATCATTGTTAAATTGTGATCTTATCCTCTACCAACCTAGCCAACCCTAACGCTTCCATCATTATGTTGGGCCAGAATATTTTGACCTCAAATTGGCTTGTATCCTTCAGTTCACTGACAAAGCAACTCCTAAAGAATTTATCATATAATAAATCTATGCGATTGGCTATTTTTTCAAATTTTATTTGATATTCTCTCATGGTTTCTATTTGGCAAAGTTTAGTGAGTGCTCTAGTGAATCCATCAAAACCACTAAGGCCAAACTATTACAAAATGAGGGTGCAAAAATCAGTCCATATGGGCTCATCATGAGCCTTTGTATACCAAATATACCATTAAATAGATTCATGTTATAAGTGAAAAGATTCAAGTGGGACCTTATTGGCATCAAAAGTATTATGCAGACAAAAATATTAATTTACCTGATAAATCCATCTAGTTAGATCTGCACCATTGAATTGAGGAAAATTAAGCTTCATCCCATGAAAATTGCTGCAAGAATAAAACCTAGTGTATAAAGAGGAGTCTAGATGCTATCTATTGTTCATGGTGGTATGTTGAATATTGAGGCCAAGAATGTTTTCATCAAGATCTTTGATGTGGGTCTTGAGGGTAGCAATTTCATCCTCCATATTTTTTGCTCATATTTGGGTTACTACCATGACCAGAATAAGAGATTTTCTTTTTGAAATGGGTAGTAAAACTAGAGTTAAGACACATTTGGTATTATAATGTTTTAATTTTGGTGAAATCAAAAGGGGTAAAGGTAATCTTACAAAAAAAATTGCATAGTGGGAGTATAATTGTCAAAGGCGAGGGAAATTTTAGGAGTGAAAATGGAAAAACTAAAAAAATTATCAAAGAGGGACAAAGGAGTAGAAATGGGAGATGAACACTATGGAAAAATTTCAAAGTAAATGGATAAAAATATAAGTTATGGAAAAACCCCAAAAAAAGGAATATTGAGATTTGCAGGAATTAGGAATGGAATCAAGATATGGGACCTTAAGGAAAAAACATGGAAAATGTAATTTTAGGTGTTCGGATAAAGTTTGAGGATCAACCGAATTATAGTTGGAGAGATATAGAAAAAAATGAAAAAAATTACTCATTTTTTTCTATCAAATTTCTAGCTATAGTTCCTTTGAGAGTTTGTTGATACTCTACTGATAGTTTTCAAAAACTAATAGGATGAAGATTTTTTGGTTTCAAGTTTATATCAACTATCTAAATGTGATTACTTTTGAGAGTATTTTGATAATCTATTAATTGATGTTTTGAGTGTGTACTAGGAATATTCTAAAACTGATAGAATTGGCCCTAAGTTTCAATGACTACCTAAGGTTTTACAGATATCTCTTTGGCCACCAATGTCATTTGAGTGATTACTTCTCTCCAAAAAATTTCTAGCCATGGGTTTACCTCTAAGCGAAAGCTCTTGGTTTTCCTCATATGTGGGAACTACTCAATTGGGAAGGGATCATTACCCATCTCAGTAATAGGTCCTCTCAATGGGCCAACTACTTTTGGGTTCTTGTGGTACTCCTCAAAATGAGTTTTAAGGCTTTCATCCAAGCACTTCCCATAGTTATGTGGACAATTTTTTTTACCCTGATCCGAAATAAATTATTGTTATGCACAAAAATTATATAGTGGAATAGAGTTAAGACTTTATGAGAAAAATAATTAAAGGAATTATACAATTCAATAGAGTTTAGACTTGTTGGAAAAAAAATTGGCCTTAGAAAGCACTCTGATACCATATGAGAGGCTCCTTCCTGAACAAGTTAGTAGATAATTTCAAATACATGAAATAAACTATGAAATTAGTAATATATTAACTCAAACAAGCTAAACTGAATTACAATGGCTAAATTGTAGAATCAGTAGCCTCTTCAAGGGGGTAACCTCCTTTGAGTAATCTCAATATAATAAATTCATGGATTCCTTCATTGTCCTCATGATTTACTTACATACTAAGTCTAATCTAAGAAACTACTAATTCACATGAAAGTGGGATAAAGACAAAATGCTCATAAGATAACTTATAAAGAATATGCTTCCATATCAACTATTACAATAAAAAAAATAAAGAGAAGGGGTGGCATGGGTTCCTAACATTTTTTAACATATGGAATTCAGGTAATTTAAGTGTCATGTCTAGATAAATGTATCAGTGAAGCCATGAAATATGGATACTTATTTAGAGATATTCCACTAGAAATGACATGACACTTTAATGCCACATAGAAAAAGTGCATGATATAGATCATGTTACCCCTCAATGTTGTAAAGATTATAAAATTAAAGTGTTATTTGTCACTTATAAGTAAATGGCCACATACAAAGTATGTAATATGTCACAAGAATCAAGGCTAATAGACAAATGTAAGAGGACATAAAAAATGTCATAAAAATAGACTTAATGGATGTCACACAAAGCAATATGAAGTGCCAAACACACTAAGAAAAAAGATTAATCTATCACATATAAGAATAAAAACATAAATGAAGCATAAAATAAGGAGGCAACCTACGCCATCCCTATGTATCAACGTCATATCAAACTAATATGGCATATCATGTGCCACTATTTAAGAAATGAGTAACTAGAAAGGAATCTATAAGTAATATAGGTTGCTCAACATGGTACAAATTTCAAATAAATATGTAACATGTAATATTGAAACCTATGGAACAAGATGCCCTTAGTATTGACATCAACATTGGGTAGTGGGATAACTAACACTTTTATGTCTGTATGTATCTTGTATGTCTTGTACGGTACTAAGATATCATGAAATGTGTGTGTGTATATAAATTATATTCCATCTACCAAACATGAAATAAATAACATATGTTAACATGAAAATTAGCCATCTTGTCATGCTATGGTACTAATTTTTGAATTTATTTATAATATTTTAATGTATTTACATTTTATGATTGTTTCACTATTTTTATTGTTGAAATATTTTAAGAAAATTGATTCCAAGTGACTAGTGTTCAAAAAATATAAAAATGGAAAGGATATAAACATTTTTTAACATGTGTCAATGTATATTGTGCACTAAACATGATATCATAGTCTATGTTGAAGTAGTGGTTGAAACCCATATGTCCCCATTATTATCATGGATCAAAGATATGTTTGAGGTGATGTGGGGACATGGAGAAATAAATGTACATATTTATTTCATAATATGTATGTTTTGGATATTGGATTTTAATGACAAATATCAATGCTTTGGATATCGGAATTTAATGAAAAATATCAATGCTTTGGATATTGGATTTTAATGAAAAATATCAAATTTTAAGAGATATTTAATACATTTTTGTCTCAAAAATTGGGATGACTATGAGAATTTATTTGGGTCAGTTAAGCCAAGTAAGACACTAACAAAAACTTATTATGACCTATATTTTTAGAGATGACTATGAGTGAGAATATGATCTATTTATTTATACATAAGAGCCACCATGGGATTTGGTTCATTACATAATGACCATTTATAAATTGTTTAGATCAACATGACCATGAAATGTGTAAGAATCAAATTGAGACAAAAAAAATGATATAATAATGGTTGATGTAAGAATGTATGTACAAAATATAAGGATAAATGATGATAGTCTAATAAACAAATCGTGATGGCATTATGTACTATGATATTTGTCATTGTTGACTAACATAGATTATGTGGTGGTCATGTATCCAATGATAATAATGTCTCGTAATATTTTTCATATTTATCTGAAGTTTTAATATAAATATCATATTATAAAGTAATATTTTTAATTTGAGTTTATGGTGTATGATATTATTTATTTGTTTCATGTTTGAGTTTCTCATGCATATGTTGCTCGTTCTTAGTGAGCTTGATATATTTTTAGTTATGGGTGTTATACATTTGTGATCTTAGTTCTCCTTAAAGTGTCCAATGTCAGATACTATTATTATCAATGTGATATTTTAATTTAGTTTATTAATTCAAAAAAGTTGTTTTTTTAATGCCCCATAATATGATGATAATGAAAACATGCATTAACATCATAATTGTTTGGTGTAGGTTTGACGGGATCAATCTTTTTTTGAGGTGGTAGTGTGATAATATACATACTACTAAATTATTTAGTATTGCATGAGGAGATGATGGCAATCATGATAATTTCATCTTTAATGGAGTTATGTTGTTGGACTACTCAGTATGTCAGTGTTTATTTAGTTTCCATTTTTAATTTATTTCCTATGTGCCACTATAGATAGTGATGTAAAATGTTATTTTAATGGATCCTTGTCTACTTAAAAATTATGTAAATTCATATATTATGTAAAAGTTAAATGTGTATTATTAATGGTATTGTGTTCATAATATATATCCAAGGTTGGTTGAACAACATGTTATATTTTGTATCATGAAGTGTGACTTGAAATAAAAAATTTACTTATTTAGTCCAATTACTACTTCTATTGATATTGCTCCAAGTTTTTTCGATGGTCCTTGATGTGATTTGGAAATGATGTGATATTTTATATGTAACTATTGTAAATCAATTATCAATGTATGTAATAATTATATCTTTATTTTTTTCAATTGATTTATGATTGATACTAACTGATTCAATGATCATTCATGAAATAATAACTTTAGTAAATAGTTCATCATTTTTTCCTTCTATGTACTTTATATTTTCATTATTTTATAATTATTGTTTGAGGGAAACATCTTGAATCAAGTAATCATGTAGTGTGTTGTATATATTTGTGTCAATAAATTATTTATGAGCTTCATCTATTAATATTTATAGATAATTAAAATGTTGGCATCCTTATGATTAGATGTTTGGATGGGGTTAGTAAACCTTGTGGATGTTTCCAAATCATTTTCCTATGTATCACCACTTATGTATATATTTTAATCCAAAATAATATGAGATCAAAGGTTATCATTTAATTTTATTAAATTAATCTTTCAAATTATTGAATAATGTTTCATTTAGTGCAACCAATGAAACATCCCCAAGGTGTTAGAAATCAGATCATTGTGATGGATTATGGAGAAGGACAGGTCCTACCTAAATTATTTGTACTTGATGTAAGATGATTTTTTAGGTCTCAAAAACTACTAGAAATAATTATTTATAGCTAATGATGAACTTATTATCAAATAAGAAATATTAATAGTGAATTGAAAACACAATGTGGTGATGCACCAAAGCTTAGATAACACCTAAACTTGCTTCAAATATCACAAGACAACCCTTAGAACTGATAATTCTTCTACATAATCTTCAAATTACACATCCCTCACATAGGTAATTTGTGTGAAGGTAAGGGTTGTAATAAATCACTAGGAGGGATTATTAATCCCATTGAAAAAGGAACAGATGTTGAGAATCCACATTTAATTTATATAAAAAAATTGATTATACACAACATATAACATGTAAAAGAATATGCTTCTACATGAAGGTGAGAAATATTTAACAATAATACAATGAAAAAATAGATTGCCAAAAGCAAAGGTCAAAAATTTAAAGATTACACATAAAATGTAATAAATTTGAAGAATGGTAATCTTAGTTATTTATTTATTTCAAGGGTAAAGGCAATGTTACAATTTTAAAATGAGCATAATTTTTCTACACAAAAGTAGAGACCAAGAAGTTAGAAACATTAAGACCTTTCAATACTTTAGAATTATTCCATGTAGACCTTCTTATATGCTTGGCATAGTGGAGGGTAAGCCACCCTATATTCACTCTAATTATATCCTTGAGAAGGATTTTCCACTATGGATTTTTTCAAAAGTTCCCTCCATGTTTCTATATTCTTGGAATAGACCTAGTCTTCTTGCCTTAAAGATATTTGAACTTGCCTGTTACTCTTAGGCATGGATGGTGGGAGAGAAGGTAGTTAGTCTTGACTTATTCTCAATGTTTAGATCCATTGCCAAGTATCTTGCATGTAAATAGGCCTAAATCTAACAAAAGTAGGCCTAAATATGACATAACTTTCCCCACTTAGAGCCTTTGAACATGTTTCTTATCAGAGTCAGTCACCTTTATGATGTTGAACTTTTTAAGGAGCTTGTTTCCAACTACTTACAATGTTATGTGGATGATTGATAAGGTTTAAGATACTTCCATTATCCTGTTGATAGGCTATTAATAAATTGAAACCCTCAAAACCTTAGCATAATATGAGAAACATGATTGAAAACTTGAGATAGACATGTAAGTGCTCTTGAATGGTGCTTGGAAACCTATATCTCTTGATTTAGACCCTAATTAATAGACCTTAAATCATATAAAACTTTTTGTAGAGATGTTGGTAAGATTTAACTACTTAAAAAACCTTTTAACTCTCTCTTGCAAACCTAAAATCTTATATAAGTGACCTACATAGCTATTGGCAAGGTCTTAAATCTCGATTGCATCCCTGTTGAAACCATTGAATTAGCTTAAAGAATGATAAGACCTACAAATGCCCCTTTTATGGATTTTAATTTTTTGTGAAACATGAAAATATATTCATCTAAAACCTACATATAACCTATATCTTTCATGTTTTTGGTTAATATCCTTGGCTTTTCTACCTGTAACTTATATGAAGTCTAGGTCATGATTTAGACCTTATGAAAATATACCTTGAAGTCATAAAAGTGTCTTTTTGGAGCTTGAAACCCATATAAAACCTTTCATTATCATTAAAACCCTAATGTAGACCTCTTATAAGGTCTTTGGGATCATGAAACCATATAAGTGTAATTTACAGACTAGGTTGCTCCTAGATGATTCTTGAAACCCTATGTCTTCTCAATTAACAAGTCTATAATTTATTGTTTTTGACTCAATGTTTTTATAAAAAAACCTAAAATAATGATAAAAATACTTTTGTAAACATGTTCATAGGATTGTATGAATATTTTCAAGTCCTAAAACCCTATTGCCTCTTGAGTCATCAAGTAAACCTTCTAAGATTACTTTAGATCTCTATGAAGGTGATCTAATATTATTCATGGATCTTATCTTACCCTTGTATTCACCATTTATCATAAAAATATTATTATAACTCTTTTACAACTTACTATAGGGTCTTTTAGGGCTTGAAACTTTATTTCTACCCTACACAAAGGCATGCAATCTTATTCTTGTTGCCTTATCTAAGTCCACAGACCTATTACAACCCATGAAACCTTTGAGACCTTTTTATAGTATTGTATCATTGGGTCATATATTTATACCATTTTGAAAACCTTTTAATTCATACATGTATACCTATAAGAAGTCCTTAATCATACTATAACCCTTGAAACTCTACATGATCAAAATTATAGATTCCATGGAGCATTGGAAAAATAGTTACATGGCCTATAGGTACTCTTAGAACATTCTCTAAAACCTTGAATTATGATTGTATGAACATGTAAAATGTTACAATAACTCTGATTATAGACTTGTAACCTTGAAAATATGTTTAAGATCTTGGTAACAGACCTTGATACTAATGAAAATATTGAAACCTTTGTATCTAGACCTTGTTTTATCCTTTATACATCAATAAACATTGAAATATTAGAATGGCCATTATGGGAACCTTAAAATTTTATAATGGCATGGAAAATATGCTTATAAACATGGAATAGACATGTAGGAAGGTTTTTATGAGCTCCAAAACCTTGTTGTATCTTTTCATCATTCGAAGATTTGGAAGCTTCATCATTACCTTCTTTTGTCTTTTTTTTCAATATCTTCTTGAGAACCATTTAAAAAATCATAATTAAGATTTTTTTGCATTGTTATTCATTAGTTGTGGCAAACATGCAATAAATATGCCACATGATTGTAAACTAGGACTTAGGAGCTCGAAAAGTATGTCCTCTCACCCCACAAGCCATGAAAACCTTATGACATCCTTTGCATGACTATATGATTCACTGAGATGATGAAAACCCCTTTTGTACACTATTTATTACTAATAAAGTTTTAGGAAACATGTCATAGGCCTATAGGCCCTTTTTGAAGATGATTGAGATGATTCTCAAACCTTATAGATTTCTTTTTCACGCTCTTTGGCATGGAATCTTGAAAGATATTTTTTAGACCTATAACTATTTATTATTGATGCATAAAAACCTCTATTACCCTTGTCCTATCATTATAACTGTTAATAAATCTTTAAAACTCTATTACATGCCTAAAAGTGCACATAAAGGAGCTAGAAAACCATGAACATCACCTTATAGGCTTACATGATTTTTAAAATCATATAAGCCTTGTCTTCTTTATCTGCATCATAAAAACCCTATAAACACCCTATTGCGAACATGTAGATGGGTTCTTAGATATTAAAAACCTATTTATTGTTCTTGATAATTTATATGTAACCTCTCAAACTCTATTATAAACCTACAATTGAGGTCTTAAGCA
This sequence comes from Torreya grandis, assembly GCA_037957365.1. Taxonomy (NCBI): domain Eukaryota; kingdom Viridiplantae; phylum Streptophyta; class Pinopsida; order Cupressales; family Taxaceae; genus Torreya; species Torreya grandis. The sequence goes on along the minus strand of JARHVA010007252.1, from coordinate 252,749 downwards.
TGCTTGAAACCTTATTCAAACTTATGGACTTTTATATTAGGTTTTGGAAGCTCTAAAAACCCTATTTTATGCCTTTAAGGACCATGGAAACTTGTTTATAGGTATGAACATTTCTATTATAATTTTTTTGTGGTTTGAAGGAGTCTAAAATCTGGTAGAGAGGTCGATGACATCATATTATGCTTCTTCTAACCTTCAAAATAACCATAATGCATAATCATGGGTTTTAGGGTATTAGTAGCCTTTATGACCTTTTTCAACCTTTATAGTAGATCCATGTGTTTTTTTACTCTCTAATGAATTATTCAAATCATCTTTAGGTACATTAATTCTTATCAAAAATCATGTAAAAAAATTCTCCATACCATGCATAAGGAGAAATCTGATAGGATGTGATATTTGGTCAACTATAAACTTTCTTTTTGGCCTTCAACTTCATTTTTAACCTTCATTGAAGATATTTTGGGATTTGAAGCTCTATTTAAAATCATATTTAGATTATTTCCAACATTATTAACCCTATTTATTTCTCTTAATCTTTTTGATAAAGACCTACAACTTATACATACATACAAACTTGTTTTTTTGGATTATAAATGGATTACATACCTCATGCTTCTTCTTGAAGGATTTTAATGAATAATGGTTGGTTTTCTTGAACCTTATAAACATATATTTCATTCTCAATATCCTTAATAGGAGTTTGTAGACCTCTAATAGACCTACAACTCATGTTTATTAGCTTGTTAGGTTGTTTATAAGATTCATTACTTCTATTTAAATCTATATAGATTATAAAACTCTATTTTTGACCTATTTTAGACTCTTAAAAAACTTTTTACTTAATCTTTGGATTCTCTACAAGGTCCATCAAACTTTCAAATCCTTGATAACATGATAACATCTTCATGGAAACCTATTTAAGTTATTTACAGACTTCATCACTCTTGGAAAGAGATTGAATCCCTCTGATGTATTATTGATATGATACTTTGGATGTCATAGGTCATCAAAAGACTAAATAAACTCCATGAATCCTAAAACAAGCCTTTGAACAAAGTGTATGGACCTAGAGGACTTGCAAAGGAGTTTTAAAACTTATAATTGCCCTCTATGCTCCCTCTTTTAAATGTTTAAACTTTTTCCATGAAATGATGAATTAAAATGATCCATTTTTTATATATATCACATTTTCAAGCTCTAATGAATTTATATTATGAACTTTTGATCTATTTTTTCATTGAGATACTCCTTTAAACACCTTAGTCATCAAATAGGCTTGGGTTTGGGATAATATGACTTTATGACCTCAAAAATGTTTAATAGGAATTTTTGAAATATGTAAAATTTTATAATACCCTTAACTAATAATAAAAAACTTGGTTTTATTTTAAGGAGGTCAACATGAAGGCATACTAGCTCTTAATCAACTAGTTTGGGTCTAAAGGTCCTGTTTTTCTGGCATATGAAGTGATGAGAGATCAAGGTGACTTGAAAATTCAAAATTTTGGTAGCCTCCATGGGCTGATTTATTTATAATCAAGGACACACTATCATTTTTCAAGTCCACTGGGCATTTGAGTCATTCAAATCCTTAAAACAACTCAATCTAAAAGTGTAACCATGATAGAAACATGTTTGGCCAACCTCCAAATGAAATGAAGATGTCTTAAAATATAAAACAAGAAATCAAAGAACAAAAAACAATGTGGAACATCACTTGGAGTAATGAAAAATAACTAGACTACTTAGGAAACAATGTGAAATAACACTTGGAGGAATGATAAACAACTGCACTACTATGCATAAGGATTGAAAATGACCTCAAAGGTAAGATTTGAGGTGTATCCATGGGTCAAAAACTCTAAAATACTTATAATTCCATGAAAAAAACATCATCCTATTCTACACAAAGCTCAATAAAATCTTGTTTTTTCATATTTATTACATACCTTTCCAAACTTCAAGAGCTTGTCTTTTGAGATGGCCACTTGTTCAAATTATTACTCTTTGGTAGTCATGTTCATTATTTCATTCTTGAGATGGTCATCTAAGTTAAATATTCTCTCCAAAGTGACTAATCCTTTTATCAACTTGTTCATATTTAGCTAGATGATCTGATCTTGATATTACTCTTCCAACTTTGACTAATTTTTAGCATAAAATTCTACCTCCTCTTGCACAAATTTAATAAGTTTCTTATCAATTTCAAACACTTGCCAATTGGTTACATTATCTATTACTACTATCCTTACCACCAACTTAAAATGTTGATACAAATAATTCATAGTGCCTTGAGTGATATTATACTATGATCTAACTTATGCAATCCTATCAACATCTTTGTTTTGAGCTCTTTATACCACTTAGATGTTGAAAACATCAATGTCTTGAACTAGGTCACACACTCTATGTTTGTAGGATTTAGCAAGTTATTATTAGCTAAAATTTGATCTCTAACATGGTGTATGATGAGATCACTATCTAAAAATACATATAACACATTGATTCATCTCTTTTTCAATAGTTGAAGACCTTGGATCAATGCCTCATATTCAGCTACATTATTGGTACAATTATATTGATGTTTAAAAGTAAATGAATCTCTCTCTCTTTTCTAGGATACATCATATTGACACTTGAACCAACACCATTCTTACTTTTTGAACCATAAAAATATGATTACAATGCTCTATAAATGTATTCTTGTGACTTCATAATGTTAGGTATAACATAATTTTCTTCATGTATAGAATAAGTGCCTAACTTGATTTCTTCCATATGATCATATGAATAAAAAAAATGTGCCTTTTCCCATTAATCAATTTTTTTTTTTGAAACTTCCACTAATTTTTTTATATCCTCATAAGTAACACCATCTTAAAAAAACTAATTTATGTTAATAAGACTAGGCATATATGGATCAATGTGATCTTTAGAGTTAGGTTTAGCAATGATGGTTACCCTTGTACCATATATAGTCTTAATAAGAATATATGATAAGTACAAATAAAAGTATCCCCCCATTTTTTTAGTAAAATATCTATAAAATCATATGGAAAAATAGGGAGGAAGAATAATGACTGAAATGTCTTGAAATATGGAAATACTTGGACATGCATGAAGGGTAAGATTTAGATTTTTAATGAATCCTACTATTTTAAAAATCAATACCATCTACTTGAACAAATCCCTTAGTGACTAGTGTATATTATATGCCTAACAAATCAATAATCTTCTTGGTCATAATATAACTATTTTCCCCAAAATCAATAATACAAATGTGCGTAAGATGCTTATCAATAATGAGGGAAATGTAGAAGGAAGGTGGCTCACTGATCTTACTTATTTCTCCCTCCTTTGGTTGGCATTATTTTTGTAAGAGTATATGATGCACCCTTTTTTGGTTTACTTTCTTGATAGAAATGGTTCAAGGACTCTTGAAATATATCCCTTTGTAATGGAATGGAGAGTGCTTCCCACATAGTCAAATTCATATTGGTTCTCTTCATTTTTTCCACCATACTAAATGAAATGTGACCAAACTTTTACTGGAATTTAGTATCAACAACCTATTATTTTGAAATTTAAAACATTGGAGTCTCATTTTTGGACCGAATGTCCCTCCTAGTAGTTTGATTTATAGTTGTACCTTATTTTATAGCCTCTTGTGGTGCTTGAGAAGTATATTCCTGACTAACCATGGAATATGTTTCTCTATCCATTGCTCTCTTCTTGGACCTTGTGTTGTATGCAGCTAGATTGTTTCCCCTATTTATTACTTCATTCTAATTCACACCATAAAAATCACTCTCTTACTAGTTCAATTAATTAGACTCAATTTTCACATGTTATTGGAGTATTGATTCACTTTGAACCCTAAAATCTTGGATAAGAACCCCATTTGGATAATCATTTTGGTTGTGGTGTTGGTTACATAAGTAAAACTACTCATAGTCTTGAAATAATTTATTTTAAACAAGGATAATAGCCTTGGAAAACATGTAGCAGTTAGTTTTTGGTGTTCAATGGCCTTGTATAACCTATTTATCCTTGTCCTTAGGAATTGCCTTGGTAGGATAGCCTATTGGGATGATATACTTAATTCAAATTATGATATAGTCTATAATGTTAGTCTTGATACCTTTTCAAATCTAACAATTCATTTCCAAAACATTGTATCAAGGTTCTAACCTCATGTAACTCATTATAAGGGGTAATAAGTGGTGATGAATGACTACTTGATCTAATAATAAGTGCTAAATTAAGTTTATTAATGGGATAATTAGGTGGAAGCTTAGCAAGAAGAGGCATTGGTGTTCTAGGAGATATTTTTTCAACTTGGATTAGGCAAATTTTAACCATTATACCTTTCTCATAGGGATCATGTAATATGGTTCCTCCCATGGACTAAATCATAATATGCATATCACTGTTCAAGGGTAACAAAAACTATAATGATATACCATGACTTCATAATATGTATAAATTCATTTGAAACCTACAATTCAAGTTTACCATGACTTCATGTAAAACTCTTTTGATAATGGTAAGATGTTGCATTAGGTATAGATGATCACTTTTATCCTCAAATTATTTTCAAATATTCTCTCATAGTTTATCCTAATTATGTATTAAGTTAGGCTATAATCCCCTATACCAGTTAAGTCTTTTTATTTTGAGGGAAGTGGTAGGGAGCCTCACACACACAGACACACACACACACACACACACACACACACACACACACACACACACACACACACACACACACACACACACACACACACACACACACACACACACACACACACACACACACACACACACACACACACACACACACACACACACACACACACACATATTGTCTACTACAATTTTATGGACTGAGCAAAGGTTGGCAATGTATTAAATGTGCTCTATAAGAGTGCTGACATTTTCACTAGGAAAATAATATATATTGTTCAAGGCTACAACTATAATTTCATCACATTGAGTAAGGGAAATATGGTTACCTCCATTAAAGGTAAAAAACTAATTTCTTGGTGGATTCATGAATGGTATTGGAACCAACATTTATCTTGGCCCAGGAAACCCACAAAATGGAGGTGTGGATTGAGACATTATATGATGTGAGGTTTGGTACCTTAAAGGAGGAGACCTAAATATTCTAGTTATTTTTATTGTTATAAATAAAGTTAATTTTCAAATATGATAGTCATTACCTCTTGAATAAGATCTTGTCTCCACTCGTGGCATTAAAGGATAGGACTAATTTGAAAACAAGAACTTATGGAGTGACCAAGTACTTGTAGAATGTCATAAAATTTGTAACTTAAAAAAAATAGCTCTAACATTCTTAGTTGAAACTCTTCACTCAATGGAATTGATTGTCCCATTAGGCATGCCAAAAATTATTGTCATGTGAATCTTGTACCTGTTTGATCAATAAGTTTGATTCAATGTAATAGTGGGAACATACCCAAGATGTAAGACATTAGATCCTTAGAATGAACCTCTAGAGAAGGACAAATCATATCTAAGCTATGTGCACTTAATGTAATATTGGTTTTAAATCATAAAAAAACAACTAAAAATAGTTATTTATAGTTGATGTTGAACATCTCTTCATTTAAAAGGGAGTATGAGTGAACTAAAAACACATTATGGTGATGCACCAAAGCTTAGATAACTCCTAAACTTACTTGAAACAACACAAGACAACCTTCAAAACTGATAATAATTCTACATCTCTAACATAAGTAATTTTCAAGAACATAATAAGGCTAATATAACACTAGGAGGGATCACAAATCACCTTGAAAAAGGCTCAAATTATGAGAATACACAACTAATTTTAACATAAACTTGATTATACACAACATAAAACCTGTAAAAGAATATATGTTTTCATTAAGGTGAGAAGGATTAAATAAAAATACAAGGGAAGAATATATTTCCACAAATAAAGATCAATATTTGAAAGATTGCACACAAAATGAAAAAAAAATGATGAAAAATAATCTCGGTTATTCATTGATTTCAAGGCTAAAGCCAGTGTTACAATTTCTAAAGGAGTAGAATTTTGCTTCACCAAAGTAGAGGGATTCTAAAAAAGTCCTTTATGTAATTATTTATGGGGTTTTTTCCTCATTTATTTATTTATTATGGATTTTTTCCCACACTTGGATTTTTACCACTTTTATTGAGAAGTTTTATTATGTGTGTAGGTTGACTAGGTGAATAAAAAGTAGCTCCTTTACTAGGTATTCTAAGTATGAAACTTAATCCTCTATTCTTGGTCTTGTTGACCATCTTTTTGTGGAGGAGTTACTTGTCTATTTTAGGGGTCTCTTACCCAATATTTGTGGATGAATTACTTTCTCACATTCCTATATGTTCTCATCTCATTCGAGAGATTTTCACTTAATGAAATATTGGGTTTTGATCCATTTAATTTTTGTCTCTTAGAATATTGTCTTTGAGTGATTTCATTTTTCTTCAACAACATTTTGGTGTGTAAAAACTTCATCTTTTGTGATCTTCACATTTGAATTCATGTTATCTAGACTTGGAAACATATTTGATATGGTATCAGAGCTAACCCACTAAACATTTTTATGGTTTTTTAAGTTGTTAGTATTCTTTTTAAATATTGAGTTATTTTTTCAAGGTCATCTTGGATTAGCAAGCTTGTTATATGGTTATGTTCTAAGCTTAGTTCTCTTTTATATTTGTAAGGAGACCTTATTAGGTTAGTTTTCAAACTAGAGGCATAGATACTACTCAAGGGAAATATATGGCTTGTTCAAAGCTTCTAAGAAGTCTCAAGATCCTGCATGTCATTGTTTCATGGCCATCCATGATAAACTCATTGATAGCTCATGGTAAAGCCATGATTTTTGGGAGAAACACATACCAACAAGGGGATTTATAACTAGTTAAGTATTATGTTTTAAAAATTAAAACTGAACCTCCATCATATGCCCCACATCACTATTATTCATATTGGAATGCCTGGTTCAATACCATTTACATATCCATACCTAATTCAATACTTTTGACTGATCTTCAATCAATTCATAAACCTTTTACCCCAAACTACACTCAAATTGATATTGGACCTTTGCATCATCATTGGATCACCCTCATATCTTTTATGACCTTCCTCTAACCTAAAACTCACCATTGAAAGCCCTCTCCACGTATTAAGTCTCTTTTAGGATTAAAACTACTCTTTTTGCCAAAAAACACCTATACGGGTAATTCATGGGTTTTGGCCATTTTTGGGAGGTTTCACCCTTTATTTATGGGTAGGACGTTTGTTAATCACCTTTTAAAACTAAACATGAAATAGTTTTAAAAAGTTAATATTGACCTTATGTAGCATTTTTAGAATGTTGTTTTATTAAAAAAAGCTGGGAAATTTTTGTATATGAGTATATTTATTTATTTTAATGTAAAACCAATTTAATATTATGATGTGGGTCCATTTTTAAGGGAAGGGCCATTAAGTTTTTTTTTATTTCTTTGTAATTAAAAAACTATATATTGTATTATGAGTTACTAAAGACAAAAAAGTTGTAATTTTTTTTACTCTTCATATTTTCACCTGAGGAAGACTAGAGGGTGAGGTCTGGCCTTAGAGGCCACACCGCTTCACATACACAAAAAAAATTCTCTTCTTCCTTATTGCTCACATTGTACTTGATTCCTTAGATGTATTATTAACTGATTTTGGCATCCTCATTTGTTTTAAAAAATTCATCTTTTGACTCATTTATCTAGATGCACTCTCAGTTGTGCCTTATATATTTTTAGTTTGAATCTCACTTAAAACATTTAGGAGGGGGTAGCCATTTAATATTTTATGGGGGTTTACTTTGTTTTTTTGTCACTATCCACTCTATTTTACACTTTAATTTATATAATAACAAAAACTTTAACTTGCACTAATTCAACTTTATTTTGCACTAATGGATTAAATTTCAACTAATCCACTAATTCCATTAAAATACTATGAATGGAAAAGTAAATTTCAAATTATATTAAGAATCAAGGTCTTACATCATATTATAATGGGCAATGAAATCAAACCTAGTACAAAAGTAAAAAAAGTTAAGTGGTACAACCATTGTGATGAATCCTATGGTTTGATGTTTCTTTCTATGTCTCTTAATCTTTTCCTTCACTTAGAACATAATAAATCACCCAATGAAGTGTGGACCATCTCATAAAATATTTTTGGTAATATATATTTTATGAGAGGTCATAAACATGAAAATGAGCTTATCATCGTAAGTCCTATAAACTTTGACACCATTCAGGATTTCTTATCAAAGTTCAAATATTTGAGATTGCATTTGAAACAATATGGAATAGATAAGAAATATGAACATCTTATTCTTTATATACTATCTTAACTAGGTCGTGATTACTCAATATTTTTTTCTACTTTAGATTATACTAAAAGTCCTCTAAGCACTACAGGGAAAATGCCCTCTTTAGATGCCTTTTTGTTGTCAACATGACTGAAGAGAAAGATAAGTTAATATGGATGGTCACATTAAAGTACACAAAAATTCAAGCCCTAATTTATAGGAATGTGAAGGAAAAGACCTCAAACAAAGAGAATAAGAATAATAAGGATCAAGAGAAGATTAAATAATCAACTTATGCCAAAACAATCAATAAAACCTCCTCTTCCAATGATGAACCTAAGAAAGAGAAGGTAAATGTGCCTATTTCAATAAAAAATAGGCATAATGAACACAAGTGCATGAAAAAATGAATTGATCAACTAACCTATCATCTATATGAAAATAACATAGGTGTTCCTTAGTCTATCAAAAATAATTCATCAACACGAGATTCTTATAAGAAAAAAAGGCAAAGGTAAAGAGAAAGAAAAGAGAAAGGCTCTTGTACTAGTTTCATCTCCAACCTCTTCATGGGTTATTGAATTGGGTGTTTCCCACCACATGTGCTCTTAAGAAGTTGAGTTTTATTCCTTAGAGCCTTGTAACATGTCTTATATCACTTTGGGTGATGACACTTCAATAAAATTTGTAGGGAGAGGGTTTATTCAAATGGATGGAGGAACATTCAATAGTATTTTTAGTGTTCCATAAATTTCAAATAATCCCATATCATTGTATAAAACCACTCACATCATAAGGGCATGCAAGTAGAGTTTTCACTAGATTTAGTCATAATTAGAGAGTTGTACAATGAATCTATAGTGGTAGTGGGTAGGGTAGTTCACTAATATAGATTATATACATTCTCACATTTTACACCTGATTCTTCTTTGACTACATTACAGACTCACTTAGATGGAGTTAGCAAACTTTGACATAAGTGGTTTGGCCACCTCAACTACCACTACCTATAATAAATCAATAATAATGAAATGGTCATAGGCTTGCCTTGATTCTATTTATATAAGGGTATTTTTAATCGTTGCTCCCATGGAAAACATCCCAAAGAGAAATTTGACAAAGGAAAATGTTGGAGGGCTTTATAAGCATTGGAGTTAGTACACAGTGATGTATCTAGGCCTTTTTTAAGTCTAAATTTTACAAGGTCAAAGTAAATTCTCAATTTAATTGATGATTTCTCAAGATACACATGGGTATAATTACTTAAAAGAGTCTAAAATGTTTGAATATTTTCAAGACTTCAAGACACTTGTTGAGAAATAATCTTAGAAATCCATAATGGTTTTTTGAATTGACAAAAGAGGTGAATATGCCAAAAACACATTTGATCAGTTTTAAAGCACACAAAGGATTGATTTGTAGTGGACATTTACTTATAATCCTTCATAGAATTGAGTTGTAGAATTAAAAAAGAGATAATTGAAAGATATGGCTAGATTTATGAGTCAATCTAAGTCCTTGGCATATCAATTTTGGGTCAAATCCATAAATTATGATTTTCATACTCAAAATAACATTACTTACAAATATTTAAAACCCATAACTCCCTTTTAATATTAACATAGAAGGAAACACGTGGTTGATCAATTTAGGGTTTTTAGATCCCCAACTATGACATATATACAGAAGAAGAAATGTAAAGATATGGAACCTCTTTCCAAGACTTTTCATAATTTTAGCTTATGTAATGGATATATACATCCAAACCATACCACTACCATGTCAAAATTTCAAATCTGAATAACCTTCCTTAGTAATTTACAAATTGGACCAAAGTCACCAAAAACATTGTAACTCATCTGCACATGTCACTTGCATGTATCAAAATTCATCGATATGTCCCTAATTGGGGAATTAAATTATATGACATCATTATCTTATTTTAAATTATCTCTATTCAAATTATGACTTAGAAAATTGACATTGTTAATTACTAAAATCCTCTAGCTCATTTGTACACGTCACGTGCATGTGTTGATTCATGTCTATAACTCCCTAATTGGGGTAGTACCCTGTATGCAACTTTCACCTTTCTTTAATTCAACTCTACTCAAGTTATAATAAAGAAAATTGATTTTTTTTAACAATTTTGATTAAATAAATGACCAATTTTCAAAATTTCCAAAAAGATTAAACAAAATCATTAAACAAAATAAAACAAATTAAGATCTGATGTGAAAAATCCACAAAAATTTATTGAATATTTAATATTTTAAATTCATAGTTCAAAATATGATGTCCATGACATCACCCATGACATCATCATAAGGTTTCAAGCACCAATCATTAATGGAGATAATTATCAGGATTAAGGCTAGGCATGCCTTGTTATTGTCCCATTCTCCTAAAAGGTTAATTGCTTATCCCTCCAAAATTGAATTCATTATGAACCACCCATCTTGATTTTGAGATGTGTGGTTCATACCATTTCAAGAGGTATATTAATACCTAGGACATGACCATGACCATCAAGTTTTTTTAGGTGCAAACAAATTATGCAAAAATATCACTAGAAAGCTTTAAAACATTATTTTATTTTTACCCAATCAAGAGGCAATACCTGTTGGTACAAGAGGAGTTGTTGGAGGATATGTTCATACCACGTTGATATAGACTTGGAGCACCAAATTTAATCACAGAAATGATTAATGGACTGATATTGGATGAGAGTTACTTGGGGAAGGCATTGCTTGTGTTTTATTGTCTAGTTTTTTGAGTCCATTGATCCATGTACCTCAAGGGAGTAGGCCTAATACATTAGATTCTATATGATTGTCATTTATTTTATGTAATAACACATGAGTTAACATGTTTCATAATCTTACTCTACATTTAGCATTCCTAGTGGGTTCACACATCTCTTGAACCACTTTGGGGACCTTCTTAACCTTATAATTACTTAATATGACAAATTTTTGGTGCTTTTTTTACCTCTATTTTCCCCTAAGTTTCACATACTTTTGTTCTAGTAAAAATAGTGAAGTCACACTGCACAATGACGAAGTCATCTTGAACATCAGTGAAGGTACCCTAGACATTATCAATGTTTTTTTTAATGATAAAGTCACATCTATAAATGGTGAATTTGTCTTTTACCACTTTTTTGTTTTATGTTTGTTTTGACAAATAAATGAAGTTGTATTTAAAATTATGAAATCATCATGAATCTTGTTGAAGTCATATCCTATATTTTTATTATGAACAATGAACTTTCTATCTGATTGGTGAATTTAACCTGGTAATAGAAAAGTTGTCCTCCAAATGGCAAAGTTGACCTGGTAAACAATGAACTTGTGGAAGGAAATATTATTTGTTTTTATTAGAAATAGATAAATCATCCTATTATCAACAAGGTCAACCTGCTAATTAGAAAAGACACCAAAACTATGTGTCTAAATTCAATGGAAATAATGAACTTTCCAATAAAATAGTGAAGCCACCTTGTTAAATGATGAAATTGCCTTGTTTCAAATTTATTGATAGCTTGAGAAAGCAATATTTAATTTCTAATTTGTGTTTTGAATCCTTGATTGACTAATAAGACTATTTTTTATAGGTTTGGACATCTTGATAACTTACTTATACAACCACTCAAGGCAAATTTCAATCACATTTACATATTAGTGCTTAGAAAGAACATTCACAATTAGATTTAAAGCTCTTAAGAGATTTTTTTTTGTTATAAATCACTTATTAATTTCATTACTTATTCATAAAACATTGAGCCTATGATCTCCCCTTACCCCCTTTAGGGAGATTGGGTGACAAAAATACATTATTTTATGTTTTTGTTGGTGTCTAGTCAAAGAAACATCCTATATTATCTCTCTTTATTCCTAGGGACTTAGATGACTTACAAATGACCACTTTATACTTTTATTTTTATTTGCCTTAGCGATTTGGAGTTCGTCACCTCCTCACAAATACTTTTGAGGTGTGTTGAGCTAGGGTTTCATCTGTCAACATTATACCAACCCCACTTAACCAATGGGGTGTATAAATTGAGCATATTATTCATTAGGATAGTGGTCAATTAGTTAACATGACCAACCAAATAGTGTCTTAGACCATGTTGCAGTCTAGACATCACACTCTACTAAGAAATTGACAGATGGAATGGTTTTGAAAGGGACAATACCATTTCATAACAATCTAGATGGTTTAGTATCCACTTTATGGATATTTTATTGTTCCCAAGTGTTATTTTGCATTGGTGGACCATTTAGAAATCTATTTCAAAAAATTTAGATTAATTGACCCCACTTGCCATAGATTACCCCACTTGCCAAGTTGCCTTTATGCTCTAAATTCCATGCCATATATAAATTATTGAGAGACAAATGGGGAATAATCACTCTACCTTCATAAAATCATTATTTATTGGATTAAAAAATTAATTACTCTCAAGAATTAGTATATTAATGGAAGTTTGGTAAATACTATGCAAACTTTGTGTCAGCTATTATCATAGGAGCATACACATAGGTGCTTCTTACTGACTTACATTTTTTAGTCTAAAATTATTTTTCAAAAAAAAAAACAAGCAAATCCCAAATCCTCTCAAAAAAAATTGAATATCATTTTTGAGTACTCAATCTAAGGATAATCAATTGGCCACTGAGTCTTGTTTATCACTTGGGCTTGAGCAATTTACTCTTTGTGTTTATATTGTGTTACTTAGATTAGATTTTAATTTGATTTAAGATCCTTTTTTAAGTGAAAATTTAGGTGCCCACAATTTACACATTTTCACCTATTCACACATTGAGGTGTTACATCATTCACACTACCATTTGGTACTTAATAGATTCTCATAATGTCACATCTATCATTTGAAATAATACACTTTATCTCACTTCGTACAATTACACTACCCATTTTATTTCAATTTTGTATTTAGATTTTATTATTTTATTCTACACTCTAAGTTCCTACATAATTTGAATTTATTTTCTATTGCATGTCATTGCGCTGCCCATTTTATTCTAAAAATTTAGACTTAGGCTTTCTTGCATTAACCTACACTCTAAGTTCCTAGACCATTTGATTTGTTTCTATATTTTATAATCTATTGGTTCCTAGTTGTACACCTCTTTATCTCATCCTTTCACACTTGAATAAAATGGTAAACTAAGATGACAAACCCACTAGTATGTCATTGTAATTTGGGGAGGGTTTGGCATCAAGAATGAACCAAACAAAGAAAATGACTGAGAGGCACCAATAAAGGGTATGGTCATCTCCCTACTATTTCTAGCTTTGCCTAAACCAAGGTGAAAGGACCTAAGGGGTAGCTTTCTCACATTGAGAGATTTTGTAATTCAACCCCCATTAGGATTTTTGGTAGAAACAATAATAAATATGACTAGGGCACAACCAAACTTATTCAATCCACCTAGGAAGGGTTATCACACGAGGTGAACAAATGTTCTAAGTCACATACAAGCTACTGAATATAGATGGGAAAGTTGATATGATTCAAATATTCAATATATATAGAAATACCCTTAATGTAGGCCAACACCATATAATACTCCTTTAGGAAGGAATAACTCCACAATGTCTCTTTGAGGGGACAACCTCCAATACCCTCTTACAATAGAAGACTAAATGCTTAATTTCTTTACCATGATAATTATCTCCCTTATATAGACATCTATCTAACCAATGGATGGGTAACCTCCTAATTCTAATGTAGGCTGACCATTACCCAATGTACTAAATCCACATGTTACTCCATTATCCTAAATATTATACCCATATAACTAAGGGGATGTGTGCCACATGTCAACATCTCCATCAACCCATATACATTAATATATCTTATCCCTAGGTATATAGCATTACTTCCCTCTTTGACATGTTTCATCCCCAAAACATAAGAAGAAACCAAATAATGAGTGTGCTTGAAATCATTGCACACTTGTCTCCAATCTCAATCATCTAGCCATCCATATGTGATCTTGGCAGGTTATAGCTCTCTAAGCTTGTTTCCAAATTCCATTGTGCTCCTCTAATTTTTTTCATGATCATAATTATACTGCTTTGGTTTCCAAACATAATTATTCCTCTTTTTATTCCATGTACCATATTCCATTGTGCTACTCTAATTCCAACCATGACCATAGTAGGTATTCTTCCATGCATAATCATAGTGATTTCCCCATTCATTCCATGTACCATAGTATTTTTTCTTTGGATTCCATGCATATCCATAATGATTGGAAATTTTATTTCATATATAGACAAAATTATTATTGTTATGACACTTCCTCACCTGGTACCATGATTATTTCCTCTCATGATGATGTGGGTGTCTATATACCTTAACTTTTTCTAATATTTTGACTTTATCCACCTTTGCTTCTACTTCTTCCATAGTTTCCTTCTTTGTCTCTTTAGTAGATGAAGTGTTCATTTCTAATTGTAGTGTGTTTTTATCTATATCATCTGAATCTTCATCATGCTCTTCATCACCTGTTTTAATCTCATCCTCATGATCTACCTGGATTGTTATTGGTGCCTTTTTTACTATGATATCTTGTAAAGTGATCTTATTTTTCCTATACCAAAACTTTATGAAATTTTTTTGAACATTAATATGCATTGTTCCAAAAGTCTCTAACCATGGATATCCAAGAACTATATCCACATCATCCATATCCAAAGCATAAAAATCTGAATGCAAAACATATTTTTCCATAATGATCTTCAAATATTCAAACATTGAAATATTATTACCATCTACTTGAACCTCCTTGATATTATTTGCTTGAACATGTAGATTCTTGGCCACATTCATGTTAATGAAGTTATACTTGTTGGTAGGTTTTATGGACACAACCACCTTCTTTTGAATGCATCCATGAAATTGAAAAATTGACTTAGATTTATTTGTTCAAAACCTTCTTCTTCTTCTTCTTCTTCTACATCCTCTTTTTCATTTATATCCCATCGATGTAGGAAGATTTGTTCCATTGCTTCCCATGAAGAATACTTTTACGCAAAGCTCAATTGATTAAACCACCAATGTTGTGTAGGCCCAAAAAAAGAAAGAGATAATTCTGCTTTCCATAAAATTGTTTAAGTATTATTATTCTTAAAAATGAAACACCATTCTCTAGCATCAACATCATCTTCCCCTAAAATTTTTTGCAACTTCATGATCCACAAAAAAAATTAGGGTTCATGAAACCCTAAAATATCAATAACTAATACAAAACTAATCAAAATAGTCCCAAATTTATATTGTATCTTCCTCTTATTATATGAAAATGTCAGTCAATTTTTTTTGAAAAAATGTCACAAATTTTGACCTATATATTGAATATAAGATAAATAATAAAATTACAACAAATTACTCAAAATAACGCCAAAAATTCTAAAATTTTTACTATTATTCTCTTATATCTTCTTACATACAAATTTTGAATAAAAATTCTCTATACTTAGGAAGATATAATGAAATTAGTATAAACCCTAAAATAGAAATAATTCCCTCAAAACTAATCAAAAAATCTTGATTTGGTTACTGTGACTTATTTAAAATATGCTCCATATCCAATAAAAAAATTGTGTAAAAATTGACAACCAATCAAAAGATATTGATGATTCAAAAAAACTAAGGTTTCTCTTCACACAAATTACCCAAATTGAAGCTCTAATACCACTTGATATGATTCAAATATTCAATATATGCATAAATAACCTTAAGGTAGGGCAATACCATATAATACTCCTTTAGAAA
The DNA here is from genome assembly GCA_037957365.1 of Torreya grandis. NCBI lineage: Eukaryota > Viridiplantae > Streptophyta > Pinopsida > Cupressales > Taxaceae > Torreya > Torreya grandis. The sequence continues at coordinate 236,558 of JARHVA010007252.1, read as the reverse complement.
GGAATAACTCCACAATGTCTCTTCGAGGGGACAACCTCCAATATCCTCTTACAATAGAAGACTCAATGCTTATTTTATTTCTTTACGATGATAATCATCTCCTTTATATAGACATCTATCTAACCAATGGATGGGTAACCTCCTAATCCCAATGTAGGTCGACGATTACCCAATGTACTAATTCCACAAGTTACTCCATTATCCTAATATATTGTATCCATATAACTAAGGGGATGTGTGCCACATGTTGACATCTACATAAACCCATATACATTAATATATCATATCCTTAGGTACATAGCAAAAGTGACTATAATATTCATTCTAAAGAATATTCAACAACAAGTGTCAAATGGAAAATTGTAGTGTTGGGTATTTAAGGCACAAGATGAAAATGAATATTATATAGGCAAGATTTTATGCATTTATAGGGAAAAAAACACTTGAAATATTTGTTTGGGTGTATTATTTACAAGGTAAAATAGGGTAGGATAGTTAGGGAGTAATAAAAAGAGGGTGGTGTGTTAGTGGTTTTCAAATAATAGGGATTATTGCCACATACATGACAACACTATTGACTCAATTTGACTTATAGTTAAATTTAGTCAACCCCTACTATTTTGAAATTTTGAATAAGGTTCCCATGTGTCCTATAGGGTGTCGTGTTGGTCTATTGTCAAACTTATCCCTAGCCTAGCCTTGGTTCAAGTCTAGTCCCTTGTACTAGTCAAGTCAATGAAAGTCAACCCTATTCAAATAGGGTCAAAACTAGTCAAAGGCATAAATTATGTTATATTGGTCCTAATATGGTTTTGAATATGATTTAATATCTCTCTAATCCATTTAATTATTCTTACCATGTTTAATATGTTAAAAATGCCTTGTGGAACCACCTTTTAGCTAAGAAAGAGGACTTGTATGTATGGGATAAAGAGATAAATTTTTTATTAGGCCATGCCATGACTATAATAGAGGTTAGAGAACATTAGAATCAGTTATATGATAGCCAAGAAGTAGTTATGTTCAGTAAATGGTAGTTTTTCCTTGATTTTAGGGGCTTTTAGGCACTTATACGAACTTCTCGAGTCCACCATCAACTAAAAACGTGGGTGGAGTGTCTCTTAACCTCCCCTCACCCACTTCCATGATTTTAATGAAAAAAAAATCATTATATTGTCCATCTACAACTCATTTTTCTACCTTCTTATCTTGGCAGGAAAAAAAGGGTCAACTTGTGATCATTAGTGTGCATCGTATAGTTGGAATTGGGAATAATGGCCTTGGGGGTGGTTAGTAATATTTGTCCAATTAAATTTCATAGTAATAAGTCTCATATTTTTTCTTCTTCCCTTATGAATCACTGTTAACACTCCAGACAGATTTTTATGCATGTGCAACTAAGAGGGGTCTCCTTTTGAGCTTGTTTCAAAAACTATTGCTTTGATTTGATGGATCAGATGTTTTATTATGTTACTAAGGACTTAGTTACAGGTTTTTAAATTTTCCCTTCCTTTTGGAAGTCTCAATATCTCCTTAGACCTCTTCTAAGCTTATGTGGATTTGCCATGATTGACTCAGTCATCTCAGTTGCCTTGAAAGTGATGAATTCACATTGGTAAAAGTGTTTTGAGTTTGTTTTTGGAATGTTCCTGATGTATGTTGTGTATTCAAGGATTTAAAATTGTTTTTCAGGTGTTTGGAGAGTCTTATCCTTGCATAATCTAGCTCTTTCATGTTCTTTCCTATATATCATAGTCAAACCTTCATATACAGACCCCTACTAACATAATGGTGGCATATGTGGAGGTGTGATGAGACCCTATTTGGAACCCTTGCTTATGGATGAGAATCATGTTAGTCTTTTTTAAGGTAAGGAATGGTCAAGAGGATATGAGATCCACACAATGAGAATGAAGACTATTTTGGTTTCTCAGTCCCTAATAGATGTAAATAGAGGCCTAGGAGGTTTTTTTAGATATAATAGGACATGTTTATATGAGCCCCTAAGGTGTCTACTTGTAATGACCTTGTAGTCCTATCATAGGAAAATGGCCATAAAAAATGTGAAGGAATAATGAATAATTGAGGGTGGTCTTTTTGACACCCAAAATCGCCCTCAAAATCATTGAATTTTGATAGTGAAACCTACAAGAAGAGTGATGAAAAGGTGAACTTGAAAGTCATGAAATCAATCCTAGACTAAGAAATCAAGGTGAAATATTCAAATTTATATAATTGATTCTTGTAGGATAATATTTATTAAGAAAAGATGGATCTTGGTGTGATGACTCTCCACACACTTCCTTATGTCTGTATATAGGCTTGGGAAGTGGTATCTACATCAAGACTAGTAGACAGTTAGGTAAAAGTGATGTTTTGACATTGTATTCAAAATGAATAAATAACATAGCATTGATTTTATGTTTTTTTAACCTAAATAAGTTTCTAAATAATTATTTAACACCAATATCATGCCTATGACCACCTAAAATCACCTACAAGCAAGGTCTTAAGGGTATCTCAGTCTCAGTTGACAATGATCAATTGGAAGCCTTAGAATGCTAGGATGAAAGAATAGAGAATGAATCAAATTAACATAATGATATAGTAAAGGAATATATAATATACCCTTGACACTCTAATAATAACCCCAAAGAGATATATTCTCAAAGACAACACCCATGTTCACTATTACCTACAAGCAGGGTCCTAGTTTGGAAAAGGGCAATGTATAAGTTTAACTTCCTAGGAAGGAAAGGAGGATTTAAAAAAATTTAAAATAACTCATTAGCATAAAATAAATTTAATAATATGACCAAGACACTCTTAAGATATCCAAATACCTTTCTCTCTTTCCAAAATGGACTCAGTCCGTATAGGCAGGTTAAGAGAACCCTTAGCTCAAGGGGCAAACATAGGGTTTCACTAACAAGAATTTTTTTTAATGGTTTCCAAAGTTACATGAGATTGAAATTAGAGTTGATAATATGTATATATATCCTAGAGGCATGAAGGTGGGTTTTAAGTAGAATTCATGAGGAGGTGTGAGCAAGAATGTGCAAAAATAGGGTTTTTAACCCCTATTTTTTAGGAGATTCATATGGTTAGACCCCATAATCATGGATCCAGACAAAATTATTTGGTAAGATGGTAATTAGGACCTTATGAATTCTAAAAATTATTCACTTTACATAAATAATAAGGGTTAATACTCTCTATTATGACTCATATATAGGCCACTTTCAGGGCTTAAAACTTACAGAAGAGAGAGAAAATGGTGAAAATTGAAGGTCAGGGATGAAGTGGATGCAAACACAATTTGGGGAAAGCTTGGATAAGCATGGATAAACATGAATAAATGATCCTAAGGTGTTGTAATAATCCAAAGTGTGATAAATCCATGAAAGAGGATCCAAATCCACTAGGCCTAGTGGAGAGATGTTGAAGCAATTAGTATAAGTATAGACTCCATCAGTCTAGTTTCAGACTCCTACAGAAGAACTATGAACTCCATGAGCAGAGCTTGGTTATTTTCATAGGCCTCATATAATGCACAAGGGAGATCAAAAACATTTAGAGTGATATTAAGTGGAATAATTTAACCCTATGACCTGAAGGAAGGTTGTTGGCAACTCTATGAGGATCAAATCTATGGAGTCATATTCTACAAAATCCATATGGATGTAGTAGGGGACCAGTTACTTTGACAATTTATTATGTTTTGTAGGTTTTAGAGATGATAAAATGATTATAATCACTTGAGATGATATATTGGGACTTGAATCAACTCCTCATGACATTTATAAAGCTCAAAAATCATCTCAATTGTCTTTACTAGGTTTCTCACTTCAACTAGTCCAAAATGAGTAAAGTGATCACATAGTGGAAAGAGTGACAACCCAAAATTGGAGATATTTTAAGGTTTTTTAGATGGATCTGAGCATATGAGGTATCTTAACATGTTTCCTAAAACCCCTGGTACTTATCAGTTAGGGAGAATAAGGATATGTTAAGGCTAAGTGTCAAAAATGTCTAAAAAGGAGTGGTTATAGTGACATATGATGATTCTTCTTATACAAGAGAATACAATTTTTTTGGAAAAATTAAAATTTAAGTAGGGGATTCCTTATAAATTTCTCTTATCGATTCAAATTAGGCACTTGACTTTAGTTAGATTTGGAATGCCTAATAAAGGCCAATAATGAAGACAGTTCATGGAAGGTGCTTGAAGAGATGTTACACCAATTTTGGAAGAGGATGATTATTTGGAATGGACAGATATGTAAATTAGTTTTTAACTCCTCTTACACTTCACCTATATGGATAATAAGTAGTTTCCACATTTAGACACATATCCTTGTGTCTCTTAGACTTATTTTTCCTCTCTCTGTCTAATTGCTATAAATATGAGCCATTTTGGCCATTGAAAACTAATACCACATTTGGTATGGCAAAGCCCTACTAAAATACATTGTAATTTGGTTTTAAACATTGAATGAAAGTCTAATTATGAGTTATGAGCATATTTTTCTAAGTTTGAGAGAGATTAATAGTGAAGTTAAGTGATAATATCATCCTTGCTTCCTCTATCCTTCATGTTTAAGAAAGAGTTATAATATAACAAGTAATGTGAAGTGTATTTAGGATACTAAGCTCCTCTTCAAGAAATTTATTATCTCTATGGTGTGAAATTTGTTGTTGGACTAGTTGTCTTGTTGATTGTCTCATGTATGTTACCTTCACATTGAATCACTTATGTTAGGATCCTTTAAGGCTTAGAGTTGGTCTTACAAAGCTTTTTTATTTAATATAAGTATGGTATTTTATGGGATATCTCTTGGTGAATCACCACTTTAGTATAGTTTTAATTCATGCAAACTTCTAACTCTTTCCCTATAAGCAAGAATTAGATTAGTTTACAATATTTTCAAAAAATATCTAGGGAGCTATCCCTCATAATACTAGATATTCATCTCTCTTAAAAGTTACCACAAACTTAAGAGATGACTCCATGTTGCATCAAATTGTAAGAGTTGAGTAAAGATTCCTAGGGTACACAAACTGATGCCAACAATTTTGGTATGCTGGTGGGACAACTAGTCCTAAATACTTCAATGTCAAGGTGAATGCTAGTCTTGAAAACCCCAAGGTTGTAAATGTGTTTCTAGTTCAACATTTGGTGACTCCAAAAGGAGAGAATCTTTGGTTTTAAACCTAGTTCTTCACATTTTACTTCATGGTCCTCTCTAGATCATCTTTTATAAGAGTATTCAATCAAAACCCTCTACTTGAAACTTCTCTTGAGGAATAAGATCCTGAACATGAAGGTTTTGAAGAAGTAGAAGTTAAGGAGATAGGATATCAATAAGAGGAAGAAGATATGTCTAGGCTATATCCTTTCCCAGTCTTCAATACTTAAAATATAATTAATCTTCCTATATATGACCCTATTCCTCCGAATGCTACCAAAAGTCTCCCTAACTTCAATAGAGAAGGCCCTATTACCCCATCTGAGCACATTAGGGACATATCAAACTTTTACAAAAATATCACCGAAGTTAACATAGCTATTAGACTACTTTCCATGTCTCTGAAGGGTAAAACACTTGATTAGTATAGGACACTGGAAGGTAGTTGCATCACTAGCTGGGATGGATTTCAAGAGTTGTTGGCGAATAGGTTTGAGAATAAGAGTGATCACATTTCACTAATCCATTAGTTGAATGTGATAAGGTGAGGTCTTAATAAATCTATGGAAGATTTCAATGAAATATTTCAAAAAACATGGTATATATTAACACCTATCATGAGGCCCCATTCAAGCTTTGTATTCCCTACATATCTCAAGGCTATTGGCACTGATGTGGTAGTAATTTTATAATAAATGGGAGGATTCACTCTACCTAATGCATATGAGATAGCTATTAAATTTGAGAGTAGTTTGATACAAGATGGGAAGTTACCCCCAAGAGTTTTATGCCTTTGTTTGAAACTCCAAGTGTAGCACAAGTTCCAAATGCCAATTCTAAATTTGTAACCACTCCCAAGAAGGTAGATAGTGATATAGACAAAGATGATATGATTAGGTCAATATAAGCCAAACTCAAATAAGCTCAATTACATGAAATCACTCCACCCAATCCCCAATACTATCCTCCATAAACTTATAGACCTCCACCCAAATATAATTACCAGGGAGGAGGACCAGATCAACAAGGTTTCAATAAGCATCCCAATGCCTATAATACCAATTTTATTTCATCCACAAGGGTTTTTGTTCTAGTCCATACTAACCTGGTCCAAGGAGAAGAACATTTGGATATTTGGGGATAATCTCAAGGTCAGTTTGTGTATGATGGTGGAGGAGGTTGTCAAGGCTTAGTGACATAACAAATAACTACTCCTTGTCTTACATTAGAAGAAGTAGATCTCATGCAAAGGGATACTCATGGAGGAGGTAGCAACCAAAATACTATTTTTATGAACTTTCAAAAGGAGGATAACTATGTGTTAAACCAAAGCACATTAGTTTCAACCAATAGAAGAGCCAAAAAGAGAGATTTGGGTGATGTTCCAGAAGCACATGCGACTCCAAGTAATGCCTCTCCAAGGCCACAAAGTGTGAATTCTAGTGTGACACCCCCTACCAGTCACACTCCTCATCAAATTCATAATGTGAATATGGTTGACAAAGAAATTGAGTGGATTGATGAATTACCATGCTTTATGGAATATGAGGATGATCAACTTATAACACAAGATGAAAAAGATGCACTCATTAGCTAACATGATGCTCCATAAGAAGTTGGTAAGAATGTTGATAAACTTCAAGTAATTTATATTGACTATGAAGAGTTGGCATTTTGGGATGACCTTGAAATTTTTTTCTTAATCTTGGATGATGCATCTCCACTTCATGAAGATCTTGAGAAAAGTTATGAAGAAGTTATAGATAAGCCTATTGGAATTCATGGAACATCTCAACAAGAAGAGAAAGGTAAACATGATTCATCTCAAGAAAGTCAAATGCATAAAATAGATGAAGAACTCATGATACAAGGAGAGGTAGTAGGTTTTTAAAAAACTCCCCATGCACTCAACCACCAAAGTTTAATGGAGACCTTACTGTCCAAAATGAGCATAGTCTTGATGATGGAAATTGGAAAGCCACTTGTAGTAGAGGTTGAGGTTAACTGTAAAGATTAAAGTGAATCCAGAATCCATGAGAGATAACTTGAACCAAGGGATATGGTTTCCATTCAAACCATTCAAAAGGAGTATGTCTCCATTGAATACATGTTCTTGGCTAAGGATTCAGGTGAAACTAATGCAAGCACCATGAGGGGTGAACAAGGATTTGAAAATACAAGAACAAATCCTAAGTGGTAGCTTGCACATTCTCCTAGTTCACTTGAAGAAGATGGTATGAAGAAATTTCCTTTTGATCTAGGAGGATCAAATATTTCTACTTAGTTTGTATACATTAGACTAGTTTTTTTAGTTGTGTCTTGTGTTCCCTAAGTGCTTAGGAGCACAAGTGTGTCTTGTGGTGTGTGTTTTACTTTGGTCTTGTGTGTGTTTTTATTTATTTTTGTGTTTTGAGGTAATGTCATATGTCTTGTGGTTAATTAAAGGTCTGGTCTTGATGTTTCCAAGTGCATTCTGACTCCTTTGTCCCAATGGATGGAATAAGGCTACTAGTCCTTAACATAGGCAAACATGTTACCCCTAGGAGTTGCCAAAATGTTGACTCAATTTGACTGATAGTCAAATTTAGTCAACCCCTACTATTTTTAAATTTTGAATAAGGTTCCCATATGTTATATAGGGTGTCATGTTAGTCTATTGTCAAACTTATCCCTAGCTTAGCCTTGGTTCAAGTCTAGTCCCCTTGTACTAGTCAAGTCAATGAAAGTCAACCCTAGTCAAATAAGGTCAAACCTAGTCAAAGGCATAAATTATGTTGGATTGGTCCTAATATGGTTTTGAATATGATTTAATATCTCTCTAATCCATTTAATTATTCTTATGATGTTTAATAGGTCAAAAATGCCTTGTGGGGCCACCTTTTAGCTAAGAAAGAAGACTTATACAAATGGGTTAAAGAGATCAAATTATCATCAGGACATGCCTTGACTATAATATATGTTATATACCATCATAAACATTTATATGATATCCAAGAAGTAGTTATGTTCAGTAAATGGTAGTTTCTCCTTGTTTTTAGGGGCTTTTGGGCACTTGTATGGACTTTTTGAGTCCACCATCAGCTAAAAACATGGGTGGAGTGTCTCTTCACATCCCCTAACCCATTTCCATGATTTTAATGCATAAATTTCATCATAAAGTCCATATAAAAATCATTTTTATTCCTTATTATCTTGGAAAGCAAAAAAGGCTTAACTTGCAATGCTTAGTGTGGACCGTACATTTGGAATAGGGAAGAATGGTATTAGGGGTGGTTAGTAATCTTGGTTCACTTCAATTTCATATCAATAACTCTTAGATTGTTTAATATTACCTTATGAATCATTTTTAACACTCCAAATAGATTTTTATGCATGTGCAATAGGAGGGGTCTCCTTTTGAGCTAGTTTTAGAAAATATTACTTTGATTTTATGCATTGGATGTTTTCTTATGTTCCTCAGGACTTCTTTATAGTTTTCTCATTTTTAATTTTATTTTATAAGTATCAAGATGTATGTTGTGTATTCAAGGATTTAAAATTGTTTTTGAGGTGCTTGGAGATTCTTATCCTTGCATAATATTTCTCTTTCATGTTCTTGCATGCATATCATAGTCAAACCTTCATCTACGAACCCCTACTGACATCATGGTGGCATATGTGGAGGTGTGATGAGACCCTATTTGGAACCCTTGCTTATGGATGAGAATCATGATAGTATTGTTTAAGGTAAGTAATGGTCAAGAGGATATGAAAGCCACTAAATGATGATGAAGACTATTTTGCTTTCTCAGTCCCTAATAGTTGTAAACATAGGCCTAGGAGGTTTTTTGAGATATAATAGGACATGTTTATACGAACCCCTAAGGTGTCTACCTAGAATGGTCTTATAGTCTTGTCATAGGAAAATGCCCATGTAAAATGTAAAGGAATAATGAACAATGGAGGGTGGTCTTTTCAACACCTAAAAGTGCCCTCAAAATCATTGAATTTTGATAGTGAAACCTATAGGAAGAGTGATGAAAAGGTGAACTTGAAAGTCATGAACTCAATCCTAGACTAAGACATCAAGGTGAAAATTTTAAATTGATATAAGTGATGTTTTTAAGATAATATTTCTTAATATAAGATGGATCTTGGTGTGATGACTCCCCACACACTCCCCTCTATCTGTACACAGACCTAGGAAGTGGTATCTACAACAAGAATTGTAAATAGTTAGTTAAAAGTGATGTTTTGATATTGTATTCAAAATGAATAAAGGACATATCATTGGTTTTATGAAATTTTAACCTAAATAATTTTATAAATCATCAATCAAGACCAATATCATGCCTATGACCACCTAAAATCACCTATAGACAAGGTCTTAAGGGTGTCTCAGTCTTAGTTAATAGTGATTAATTAGAAGCCTTAGAGTGCTAAGATGATAGCATAGAGAATGAATAAAATTATAATAATGAAAGGGTCAAGGAATATATAAGATACCCTTGACACTATAATTATATCGCCAAAGAGAGATATTCTTAAAGACAACAATCCTATCACTGTTACCTACAAGTAGGGTCCTAGTTTGGAAAAGGGAAAGGTATAAGTTTGACTTCTTAGGAAGGAAAGGAGGATTTAAAACAATGTAACATGATTTAATAGCATCAAATAAATGTAATGATATGACCAAGAAACTCTTAAACTACCAAAATATCTTTCTCTCTTGCCAAAATGGACTCAGTCTGTATAGGTAAGTTAAGAGAACCCTTGGCTCAAGGGGTAAACATATTGTTTCACTAACAAGAAAAGCTTTTAATGGTTTAAAAAGTTACATGATATTTAAATGAGAGTGGATAACATGTCTAGATAGCTTGGAGGCATGAAGGTTTTTTTTAAGGAGCATTCATGAGGAGCTTTGAGCAAGAATGTGCAAAAATAGGGTTTTTAACCCATTTTTTTGAGGAGATTAAGATGGTTAGACCCCATAACCATGGATCCAAAAAATAATAATTTGGTAAAGATGGTAATTATGACCTTGTGAATCCTCCAAGTTATTTAGTTTTCACAAATAAGAAGGGCCAATACTCTCTATTTTTACTTAGAGATAGGCCACTCTTAGGGCTTAAAACTTGTAGAAGAGAGAAAATGGTGGAAATTAAAGGTCAAGGTTGAAGTAGGTGTGAAAAAAAGATGGAGAAATTTTGGATAATCATGTAAAAATAAGAATTAAGGCTAATAAGGTATTGGAATAAGCCCAAGTGTGATAAATACATAAAAGAGGATCCAAAGCCACTAGGCCTAACAGAGAGATGTTGAAGCCATCAGTATAACTATGGACTCCATTAGTCTAGCTTTAGACTCCTACAACAAAACTACAAATTCCATCAGTAAAACTAAAAAATTCATCAGTCTAGCTTCAAAATCCTATAACATAACTACATACTCCATTAGTATAACTACAGACTCCATCAATAGAGCTTCATTACTTTCATAGGCCTCATAGAATGCACAAGGGAGCTCAAAACCATTTGGAGTGCTATTAAGTGGAAGATTTTGACCTTAGGACCTAAAGGAAATTTCTTGGAAACTCCATGAGGATAAAATCCATGGAGTCATATTTTATGAAATCCATACAGATGGAGAAGGGGATTAGTTTCTTTGATAATTTATTATGTTATTTAGGTTTTGGAGATGATCAAAGGATGATAATCAATTGAGAGGATATATTTGTACTTGAATCAACTACCCATGTCATTTACAAAGCTCAAAAATCATTCTAAGTGTCTCTACTAGGTTTCCCACTTTAGCTAGTCCAGAATGAGAAAAGTGATCACATAGTGGAAAGAGTGTCAACTCAAATTTGGAGATCTTTTAAGGTGTTTTGGATGGAGTTGAGCATATGAGGTGTCTTAAAATGTGTCTTAAGACCCCTAATATGTATCAGTTAGGGAAAATAAACAGATGATAAGGCCAAGTGTCAAGAAAGGTCTACAAAGTAGTGATTATAGTGACATATGATGATTATTATTGTGTAAGAGAATACAAATGATTTGGAAAACAACCAATGTAGGTAGAGGATTCCTTGTAACTTTCTCTTATTAGTTTAAAAGAGACACTTACCCCTATTTAACTTTGGAATGCCCAATGAAGGCCAATGATGAAGGAAGTTTCATGGAAGGTGCTTGAAGAGATGTTACACCAATTTTGGAAGAGGATGATTCTTTGGAATGGACACATATGCAAATCAATTTATAACTCCTCTTACACTTCACCTATATGCATTGTAACTAGTTTCCACATTTGGACACATGTCCTTATGTCTCTTAGACTTATTTTCCCTCTCTCTCTTTCCAATTGCTATAAGTACAAGCCATTTAGCCATTAATACTAATACCACATCTAGTATGATGAAGCCATAATGAAAAAACATTGTACTTTGCATTTGAACATTGAATGCAAGTGTAATTCTGAGTTATGAACATCTTTGTCTAAGTGTGAGAGAGATGAATAGTGAAGTTAACTGATAATATTATCCTTGATTCCTCTATCCTTCATGTTTAATCAAGAGTTCTGATCTAACATGTCATGTAAAGTGTAGTTAGGATACTAGGCTCCTCTTCAAGCAAGTTATTGTCTCTATGGTGTGCAATCTGCCTGTAGACTAGTTGTCATAATGATTATCTCATGTATGTTACCTTCACATTGAATCACTTATGTTAGGATCCTATAAGGATTAGATTTGGTCTTAGAAAGATTTCTTATTTCATATAAGTATGATAGTTTGTGGGATATGTCTTGGTGAATCGACACTTTAGTGTAGTTTTACTTCATGAAAACTTCTAACTCTTTCCCTATAAGCAAGAATTAAAGTAGTTTACAATATTTTCAAAGAATATCTAGGGAGCTATCCCTAATAATTCTAGATATTCATCTCTCTTAAAAATTCCCACAAACTTGAGAGATGACTCCATGTTGCATCAAATTGTAAGAGCTGAGTAAAGAGTCCTAGGGTACACAATTTGATGCCAACAATCACTTATAGCAAAGATGTATAAAAACTAACTTACAAGCTAATGGGAAATACCAGGAGTAATTTTCATAAATTTTTTCTAATATAATACAAGTACCCAAATGATCCATGAAACCCTAGAGTGTATGCTGCACTTAGAATCTCAAATACCTTTCCCAATTAAATTCATGAACCCAAGGTGACCTTAAGAGGTATTCAATGAAATATTTCCAAATCTCTATGTAAAAAGGGGTTTATAACCTAGATGTATGCCCAAAATTATAACCATACATAAGCACAAAAATAGACATCCGATTAGCATAGCATATAAAACATCTCATTACATTTCAATAATAGGAAAAAGTAATAACCGTAGGCATTTTCCATTATCTTTAAAGAAAATTTTACATACATCAATGTTTCAAAATGCTACCATGTGGACAAGCATGGTGGATTTAATCGATGTGGGATAGGGGAGACATATAGACATGATCTCAGAGCTTGCTAATGGATGTACAGATACAACCACCTTTGCAAGAGAGACAAAATGCACACAATAATGATCCCAAAATTTGGAAGATCCTATACTTAGAAAAAAATAAATGACCAATAACAACCAAAGAATAAATGAGAAACCCTCTATTTATACATTTTTACACCCTTTAAAATTTGGGAATGGGGGTTACATTTTATAAAATTGGAAAACATCCCTCCATATTCTGCCAAGATGCTCCCAGCTAGAATATGCTCTATGACACACCTAGAATCTTCACCCATCTACATGAAAAATGATTCCTCTAACTACTTCTATATAAAATGATGAATATTTGGATCACATCCTTTGATTTCTTAGTTGGAGATGCCTTTTACATGAGATAGAAGGTGAAAATTCATGGTGTAGGCCAAAAAAACTTTGTCCTCATGTGTAAATTCCTAGAGATGCCCTTGACCACTTGATTTCATAACTAGAAACTCTTAGATAACTACTCTTCCTCTTATGCATGACATGGAGCAACTTGCTCTTGCAATGATGGCATGGGAATATTATATATCCATGGATATTCAAGAGATCTCCTTTTGATTGGCCCGCGTTAGATTTACATACCTATAATATTCTTCCATGGAGGTGTTTGAACAAGCAAAGCAAATGAAAATACAAAGACTTGGGTCATTTTCAACTTTTTACTTTTTGGCTCTAACTCGTTTCTTCACATTTTTCTTTTTGCACATTTATTTTTGGAAAATTTTCCTTTTAGGGTTTCCTCCACATTTTAAATGCATAAATTCATTATTTTCACTTTTTTCCTTTTTGGGGGAATTCTACCCCCTTTTTTGCAAATTTTCAATTTTCCTTATTTTGGGGAAATTTGGGTCCCAAAAGCAATTTTTGCAATTTGGAAATTGTAAATTTACAAATTTCAATTTGTAGAATTATAAATTGCAAAATTGTAATTCATAGAATGACAATTTGTAAATTGTAATTTGTATAATTTTAATTCACAAAATTGCATTTGGCTGTGGAAGTTCCCTCTTGCACTAAGGCCTCCTAATGACTAGTGTTGAATAGAAAAAAGGGAGATCTAGGTGTTATTTTCAATTTTCACAAGTGCAAAATTGTAAAATTGCATTTCTCCTCCAATTTAATCTCCTTGAGTTGATTTTTTTCATGCTTGCTTTGACTGGTGGGATTGGGAGAATTGACTAAAATTTGCATGCTACATTCTAGAGACTTGCATTTTGCAAGTTACATTTCCTACTCAAATCTCCCAAGGAGTTTGGGGTCTCACATGCAATTTTTTCAAAACTACAAATATATATATATATATATATATATATATATATATATATATATATATATATATATATATATATATATATATATATATATATTCAAACTTAGCTCCTTGACTTCATTTATATCCACCTAATCCATCAAAGCACCCTATATATGATTTTTTTAGAAGCCAATCCCTTTGGACATTCAAAATTCAAATTACCACTGATTGAAATTTTAGCAATTTATGGACCCTTTCTATTCTGTGAGACAATAGTCTAGGAATGTTGTGACAAGAGATAAGCCCAAAATAATTGAAAATGTTGTTTGCTTGCTAAGGTTAATAACAAGGTATGCAAACTTAATAGACCCAACAATCCATTCACTTCCAAGAAAATATTTCACTATGGGAATAAATTTTAAGTTGTTGCCTATAGATAAACACTTACTCCCAAGATCACTCATCTTTACAAGAGGATTCAATTATTTATGATGGACATCTTCAACATCTTCATTCAAGGGTATTGATTCTCCATTGTCAATGCAATACTTACTGTAGCCATAATATGTCTCTACCTTACTTCATGCACTATCCTTTTAAATAGGAGGGTTTTAAAATATGTCTTTTAAAAAAGGACCAATATGATTGCATAGTATCAAGGTAGCTACCAAAAAATCCTCCAATCTCATAAAAATATGCATTAAACAAGTTAAACCCTAGAAGGATATGTACTAATAGTGTCCCATACCAATAACTATTTTGCTTTTAAACTGCAACTTGATGGTCATTTCTCCAAAATTTTAAACCTACTCCAAAAATTTAATTTGTGTGTTGTCATATGAGTTATGTTGAAATGGTGTAGGTGCCTCATATTGTATACAAGCAAACCCTAATTTGCTTAGCTTTACCTCTAATAAATGGACACATTTGCCTTCATTTTCAATCCTCAAAATTCTTTTCACCCCCATTTCCAAGTATCCATGATTTTCATGATGGTAATAATAATGTATCCTATTAAAATTTCATGTCGATATTAAATTAAAAATGGGTAAGGGAAAGCTGCCATAACAAGCTCAAGCTCAAATTCAATTTTTTTAATTGTTTCTGTAATACTCTATGGAGAGATGCCATCATTTATGTATTCATGGATCAAATTGTGAACTAGGTCTATTACCCTAGATTCCATACTACCTTGATCACTTATTGATTGATGCATGCCCTTCATGCCAACTAGCTAGGAATTCATACTTTATGTTTAGTTGACTTTCCCACTTACATATTCTCTACCTTTTACTTGTGGGATCTAAAGATGGAGCAACACTTTGCACTTTTCATTGTTATAAGTTATATCTCATATCCCCATTTCTACAAAGCATAACATTATTGTACATGGTCCTCTTATGTTCAACTCTTAAACTTTCCACTATTTTATCTCCTTTTGTGGGATGTAGAAAGTGGAACACAAATTATAATTTTCTAAGTGAAAATTGCACTTCACCTTCCTATTTTTTCCAACCTTTTTTTTCCTTGTTTACATAGGATGAAAAATTGGTGGAGCAAATTATAATTTGCTTGGCAAGTCAAACTTGTAGTCAAATGGTTAATCTTTGGTAAAAATCTACACCATCATTTACAATTTTATTTTGTACCCCACACCTCCTATAGAACTATGCAATGTCATTTGCAATTTAGACATTAGTAAAAATCTTATCAATGGGTTATATTCCACCAAATACCAATCAGTCCCCTTTGCTACTAAATCTTATGTTTTTATGGGTAGTGTCAAATTCTATATTGGCCGAGTGTTTAAAACCATGTCCATGTAGGTAGGTTGCTTATAGTGTGGTGAATGTTATTTAGATTTATTCTTTAGTGCTACATCAATAGTCTTATATGGCATGACTACAACCTCACACTCTTCCTATTATTCATCTAAATTCCACATGTCATTTCCTTAATGAATCTCATAGATTCATTGTGCAAATCCAAGAACCAATATTAGATCTCACCTAGGTATGTACACCCCTTATGTGTGTGTGAAAAACCCAAGAACATAAGAATAGGTGACAACCCATTGGGTCATAGAATCAATACTTTAGCAATTTAAAACAAACACTAATGCAGGCTCAACAAAACATGGGAAACTGACAAAAATAGATCAAGAGGATCTAAAAATAAACACACAAAAAAACACGAAATCAAATTATACAAGGCCCAATCAAAGGGGTAACAAATCAATGAAATAACAAATTTATAAAATTATACACTATAAAATATTGTACACATGTTACAAACTCAATCAAAGAAGTATTTTAGATGCCTTCCATTAATTGGAAGATCTAATTTTCCACCATCCAGGTCTCTTAGGAATAAAGTGTTTTCCCCAATATGGAAATCAATTGAAAAGGGGCCCATCCACAAATCATCAAACTTTCCATGCTTTCCTTTCTACTCGTGCCTATTATCCCAAAGTAGAATGAGATCACCTAATTGGAAAGTTCTTGGAGTGGCCTTCCTTTCAAATACCTTCTTCAGATTTTCCTTGAAATTGAGGTGTCTTTCATGAGATTATCTTTGAATTTCATCAAGTTCAAGAATCTGGTTCATCCTGCTTTCATGATGGTTGATTTAATCACCATCTTATATTTTTTGCATGCACTGATAGGTTGGTAACTACAAATTTATAAGCAAAACTACTTGATCTCCATAAACAAGCTTTAAAGGGATTTTACTATAGATCTCTTAGGTGTGGTCCTTTAATCCCATAGGGAAAACTTTGGTTGTTTACCCCACTTCTTCTTGTTTTATTCTGAAGTACAAGGGAAGAGAACCAAAAGCTTTAATCCTCCTAGCAAAGAGTTGACATTTCTCACACTTTTTGACTATCTAAGGAACATCTTTGAATAATGATGGCCACTAATAACAAACTCTAATTATTTTATGAGCTTTAACTTTATTTGCAAAATGGCCACCACATACTCCATTATGGAAGTTTTCAATTAGGTTAATAGTTTGTTCTTATAGCATACATCTTAGGAGGAACCCATTTGGATTCTTCCATGCAAGTCCATTTTTAGTGAAGAGGTGTTTTTGGGAAACAAGATTAAGATTTCTCCTTTGATTCTTGTCCAAGTTAGTGGGATAATTTAGATTTTACAAGTAGTAAAAAATATCCTTATACCATGGAGACATGTTAAATTAACTCAAGGATTCATCAATATTGAAAACATCAACGTTTACCTCAATGTCTTGAAAATTGGTCTCTGCCATTAGCTTTAATAGACCCATCTCGTGCACAAAATTACTGATTTGAATATCCATTTTATACTCTTAAATTTTTTTGACCCACCTGCATCTCTTTCTAGATACTTTAGTCTGAGTCAAAATGTCCTTCACCATGGTATGCAAGACATAAACAACAATATTTAAACTCAAAATATAAGGCCTAAATGTTTTAACAAAATAGTAAAGGCTTATTTTTACATGATGGTATAATTCATTTTAGCACCTTGCATATCTTTTTTAAAGAAAGATATGTGCTTCTCGTGACTGTCTTGATTCTCTTACATCAAGACAATAGCAATAATATTATATGATGCAAAAGTGAATATTTGAAATGCTTTTGTGTAATCAGGGCTAGCCAAAATAGGGGTAGATTTTAAGGCTTATTTGATGTGATTGAATGCTTGCATGAACTTTTCCTCTCACTTGATGGTTTTGTCCTTATTCAACATAGATGTAATAGGCAAAGTAATCTCTACAAAATGGGACACAAACCTCCTTACAAAGTTAATTTGTCCAAATAAGGTCTAAATTCCCTTCTAGGACTGTAGGATAGGTACTTCATCAATGGCTTCTACCCTCTCAGGGTCAATCATGACAACATACTTAAACACTATATGTCCCAACAACTTGGCATTTTATACTTAGAAGTGACACTTCTTAAGATTAATTGAAATGCCAAACTCCTTGCATCTAATCAACACTTTCTCTAGATAATCCAAATGTTCTTCTCTAGTCTTGGAGTACACAGTGATATCATCCTAATACATAAATATAAAATTATCAATCACCCCTATAAAGGAAACATCCATAGCTCACTAAAATGTTACATCAGCATTCATTAGTCTGAAAAGCTTCCTAATATATACATACATGCCCTAAGGCATAGTAAATGCAGTCTTGGGTCTCTCAAATTATTTCACCACAACCTAGTTATACCCTAAGAAATAGTCTAAAGTGGACAACATCCTTGACCTAGTAACACTTTGTATCAAGTTTTCCATATTAGGTAGGAAATAATTATCTTTTAAAGAATCCTTATTCAAATTTTGGAAATACACATACAAGTAGATGTCACCATTCTTCTTTCTTATAGGGACTAAGTTTACAACCCATGATGAGTACCTAATGGGTTGAATGATACCATCGTCCCTTAGATTATTTAACTCATCTTGCATCTTGGTCACCAATATAGGGTTAATAAGTCTTTGTTTCTACCTACAAGGCTTTCTATTAGGTTTCGATGGGATGACATGCTGAAATAAGTCTTCCCTATATGCTTTTAACTTAGAATAAGACCATGTTAAATAGTACTGGTACTTTCTTAATAGTTGTATGTAAACTTTTTCTGGGCTATACTTAGGTGAGTATCCAGCCAAACCTTCCTTGAATCCTTGTGAGAACCCAAAATTCACTCAGTCACATCTTTTGAAATAAAAGTGTCTTGAGTCTTGATTCTATTTTCTCCATCAAGAGATGCCTCTAAGCTTACCAATTTTCTATGGAGTGTGTTTGTTTTTAGTTGAATGATGTCTTTTCCAAACAAGGTTTCTTTCCCATCACAAAATTTAACCATGGATTCCAAGTTGATGAGCTAATCATAGAACTCAGCTTCATAATTTAGAAACCTCTTAATTTATTCATAATTATCAAACACCTGTCAATGATGAACATTGTTTGGGATTGATGGCCTAATAAACACATCCACTTGATACTGTCAATAAGGGTTCATATTTACAATATCAAATTGATCACCTAACTCTGTAAGTTTTTCCACTTCTTCACTGAAAATTCTATCATGATAATAAATATTGAATGCATCAAATAACTCAATCAAATCCCAAACAACATTCTAATATTTTTTTAACCTTTTTTTGGTGGTGTAAACATTGCGGTTCTATTTAACCACTAACTCTGAATCACCCTTGACAATCAAAATTTCAATTCCATGTTCATGGGTAATCCATAAAACAAGAAAGAGTGCCTCACATTCAGTAGTATTATTCATGTACTCAAATGAAAACTAAAAAGAAAACTTGAAACATTTACCCTTAGGGGCATAGAAAACAACCCCATCTCCATTTCTAAGATTGGAGCAAGCCCCATCATAACACATCTTCTAAATTTCACCATCATTTTCAGGTTCAATATTAAGAACATCATGTTGTTCATAATCATCTATATTCCCAATGAAGTTTCCTAATTCAACATCTATGTATATTACTTCATTAAGAGCAGGTTTTGGATCTTCAATTACATGTAGCATCTTTGGCTCTCTATAAATTTTGACCACCTTACCCTAAAAAAAATGGTGTCATAAGACAAATCCATTTGTACACTTTTACCCATGCTTGTATCCCATTTATGTGATATAAACATCCCCTACTTAGGTGGAAAATCCTCAACCACCACATCCATATTCAAATACTGTCCTGGATGCACTACCAACTATACAACCAACCTTTTGAATTTTCCAACAACTCAAACTTCTTGTGAATCCATGGCATAACACTTGCCAAATGCTAATGTAATATTCATTCTAAGCTCATTTAGGACACCTAGGGGAATCAAATTGCAAGAAGAACTAGAATAAAACATGTAGTTATGAATAATGAAGCCATTGATTAATAGGGTTGTATAAAATAGATCCACATTCAACTAAATTTATACCAATGTTGTCCCCAAATAAACATTTGGAGCAGGTTTAACAACCTCTTTTGATTCTTCATCACTTTTTGGGGGTGTTTGGGGTAACTCAATTTCATTTGCATCTAATTTTTCATCAAAATAAAAGTACTTGAATGCTCTCTTCCTATGTTCAGGGATTCATAATAATTCAACAAGTGGCATAATGATTTTTAGTTGGCTCAACACATAGGCCATATCACATATGCTATACTGAGGAATAGGAGTATTTGGTAGAAGGGTAACAACACCTTCAACTAGGATGAAATCACTTAATGTCTGAAGTGGGGTAGGTTAGGATGGGTTTGCATGTTTGACAACAATATTCAAGGGTGGGTTTAATTTAACATCATTTGAACCCTTAGGAATACTAGATAACAAAGGTACTTTATTCTTAGCATGAGTACCTCTAGTCTTACAAAATTGAAACACATGCTATTTTGGAAGCATTTGGGACTACTATAGTTTTATTCAGTTCCTTACTTACATCCCCTACCTTTGAATTTGTAGGGATAGTGTCTTTAGGAGTAACACCTTGATATTTCCTTCTCAAGTAGTATTCTTTCTCTTGGGCAACTATTGTATTAATTATTAACTACCTATCCTCAACTAATGAAATTTCCCCATCATATTTTTTAATAATTAATGATCTTAAAAAATTGAAATCATGAATGGGTAACTCGTATTCTTGTTAAATATTAACATCACAAGTAAATTCACAAGTTGGGATACATACCTTTTGTACTACACTACAAAATTGATCAATAGTAGAAACACTCATCAATTCTATGGAGGTAGACATCTTAATTTGGGGACTTTGATAATTAAACATCATAATCTCATTATTAAATGATGTATACTTATGTTCATCTAAATATTCATTAATCAGTTCATTTGTATCACATGGAGGATGTGGAAGGAAGCACTTGTCACACCAATCAATATAAATGCCACAACATACCACATTCACTTTGGCATTTAAAGGACCAGACACTTATTTTTTAACCCCTCTATTCTAATTTATATTTTTTTATTTCTTAATATGTAGGTCTCTTCCCTCTATCATTGTCTTGGTTATGGAAAATAGGACCTCTTTATTCTTGATTCAAATTTGGAGCCCTCTCTTGACTAGTAGACACATGAGGGATCCCTTTCTCAGCCCTGGAAAGCTTGTAGAACATCTCTTTGACATCAGAGGCCAAAGTCTTAACCATCTCTTTAAGGTTGGATATCTAAGTGGATTGTACTTTTTATGGATTAACCAACTTTACATCATCCCACTTGTTCATGGGATTTCCTATAGCCTTTATATTATTTGGACTGTAGGTTTACCCCTCAATTAGTATGTAGTCTTCTTATCAAAGGCATCACAATGTTTGATCAAACACACTTTATCACTAGGCCTTATGTTTTTGGGTAGCCACATCATAGATTTGTTGAACCATGTGTTGAATTATTGTATGCTCTCATTGGAGTTCTTCTTGATGTTTTCAAACTCATTCAAAATGAATCTTGGATCAATTTTGTCACCATACTAAATTATAAAATCATTTTTCATTTCTTCCCATGAATCAATGTATCCATGAGGAATGGAATTGAGCCATTCTTGTACATATTCTTCCAATATGTGCAGAAAAACTTAATGCACACATCCTCATGCTCAACCTCATAGTATTCAATGATATTGTGAAAAGCTCTCAAGTGTTGATCACCACTCACTGAATTTTTCCCTTGAAACTTTGGAATGCATTTCATTACTTCATTTGGGACTTAATTAGGATAACTTTCCATATAAGGCATGAATTTGGGAAAGTGTAATGTAAGACATTCATTCTTATTTGAGTCCCTATGCCTCATGACTGGTGCATTTGACTACAAGTTTGAATTACCAAGCAAATTGTGATTTACTCCTGTGATTCTACATCTCACAAAAAGAAACTAGAAGGTTAGTGTAAATGGGAACGTGAAGTACATTTTGCACTTAGTAAATTGCAAATTGTAATTTTCCTTCCACTTTTTGCATCTTGTATAAGACAAAAGGAGATAAAATGGTGGAAAGTTTAAGATTTGACCATAGGAAAACCACGTGTAAAAATGTTGTGCTTGGAGGAAATAGGGATATGAGGTGCAACTTGAAACAATGCAAAGTGTTACTCCATCTCTATATCCCACATGTAGAAGGAAGATAATAGATGAGTGGGAAAGCCAATAGGACATAAAGTATGAATGCCTAGCTAGTTAGCATGTTGGACATGCATCAAGCAATAAGTGACCAAGGAACTATGGTATTTGAGGTAGCATACATAGTTCACATTTGATTGACGAATACAACAATGATGATGTCTCTCCATAGTATATAGAAAAAATAGTAAAAATATTTGAATTTGAGCTTGAGCTTGCTATGGCAACTTTCCCTTACCCATTTTTAGTTATTTACATGAATTTTTACTAGGATGCATTATTATTATCATCATGAGAATCATTAATACTTGAAAATGGGGGAAAAAATAATTTCAAGGACTGAATATAGAGATAAATGTATCCATCTGTTAGAGGAAGAGCTAAGCAAAAAGGGGTTTGATGATGTACAATCTGAGGCACCTGAACTATTTTAGCCTAACCATGTGAGAGCACACAATTTAAATTTGTGGAGTAAGTTCACGATTTGGGGAATGACCATCAAGTTGTAGTCTACAAGAGAAATAGTTATTGATTTGGGACACTATTAGTATAAATCATTTCAAGTTTTAACTTGTTTAGTGCAAATTTTTACGAGATTGGAGGATTTTGTGGTAGATTCCTTGATATTGTGCAATCACATTAGTCCTTTTTTAAAAGACATATTTTCAAAAACTTTTATTTAAAATGATAATTCATGGAGAAGGGTAGAGACATATTATGGCTACAATGATTATTGCATTGATGATGGAGAGTTGATACCCTTGAATGAAGAAGTCAAAGATGTCTAACATAAAGAATTGAATCCTCTTGTAAAGATGAGTAATCTTGGGAGCAAGTGTTTATTTATAGGAGTAAACTTAAGATTTCTTACCAAAGTGAAATATATTCTTACAAGTTTAAAGATTTTTGGGTCTATTACGTCTGCATACCTTGTTATTAACCTCAACAAGTTAACAACATTAACAATTATTTTGGGCTTATTTTTTATCAGAACATTCCTTGAATATTGTCTCATATAACAGAAAGGGTCTATAAATCCATAAGATTTAAATGAGTGGGAATTTTAATGTCAAATTTCTATAGCGATTGGCTTCTAAAAAAATCATATACGGGGTGCTTTGCTGGACTAGGAAGCTGGAAATGAAGTCAGAGAGTTAAATTTGTAAAAAAATTGGAATTTTCAAAAAATTACATGTGAGACCCCAAACTACTTGGGAGATCTGATTGGGAAATTCAACTTGTAAAATACAAGTCTTTAGAATTAAACATGTAAATTATTATCAATTATCCCAATCTTGCCAATAAAATAAAGCATGGAAAAAGTCAAATCAAGGAGACTCAGGGAGAGTTGGAGGAAAAAAGTAATTTTTCAATTTGGCACTTGTGTAAATTATGAATTTCACCTAGATCTCCCATTTATACTAGTCAATGATGGTCAATAAGAGTTTTTAGTGCAAGAGGGAACTTCCACAACCAAATGCAATTTTGTACAATTTTCCAAATTGTAGTTTACAAATTATAGTTTTGTTAATTATAATTTTGCAATTTAGAATTCTACAAATTGTAATTTACAAATCCATGAATTGCAATTTGCAAATCCATGAATTGCAATTTGAAAATCCATGAATTGAAATTTGCAAATTTGTAATTTACATATTACAATTCTACAAATTTCAATTTACAAATTGCAATGTTGCAAATTGTAAAAATTGTTATTGGGACCCAGATTTCTCCAAACTAGGAAAATAAAAAATTTGAAAAAAGGGCCAAAATTTACCCAAAAAGGAAAAAAGTGAAAATAATAATTTTATGCATTGAAAAATGTGGAGGAAACACTAAAAGGAAAAATTGCAAAGAATAAATGTGGAAAAAGCAAAATGTGTAGAAACAAGTTAGAGCCAATAAGTAAAAAATTGAAAATAACCTAAGTGTTTGTATTTTCATTTGATTTGCTTGTTGAAACACCTTAATAGAATAATATTATAGGTCTATAAATTCAAGGTGGGCCACTCAAAAGGATATATATTGAATAGCCATGGATATAGCATATTCCCATGCCATAATTGTAAGAGCAAGTTGTTTTATAATATGCATAAAAGGAAGGGTAGCTGTCCAAAAGTTTTCACATGTACAAGTAAGTGGTCAAGGGAATAACCAAGTAGTTACACATGAGGAAAAAGTTAGATTGGCCTCCACCACGAATTTTCACCCTCCATCTCATGTAAAAGGCATCTCTAGCCAAGAAATCAAAAGATGTGCTCTAAATCTTCATCATTTCATATAGAGGCAGTTAGAGGAATCATTTTTCATGTAGATGGGTGAAGATTCTAGTCATGGAATTGAACATATTCTAGCTGGGAGCATCTTGGAAAAACTTGGAGGGTTGTTTTTTAATTTTACAAAATGCAACCCCTACTCTTAGATTTGAAAGGGTGTAAAAATGTATAAATAGAGATTTTCTCCTCTATTCTTTAGTTGTTATTGGTATTTGATTTTATCTCTAAATATAAGCTCTTCCAAATTTTAGTATCACTACTATGTGTATTTTGTCTCTCTTGCTAAGGTGGTTGCATCTATACAACCATTATCAAGCTCTAAGAGCGTGTCTATATGTCTCCCCTGTGCAACATGGAACAAATCCACCATGTTTATCCCCATGGAAGCATTTTGAAACATTGATGTATGTAAAATTTTATTTCAAGCTAATGGAAAATGCCTATTATTCTTACTTTTTCCTATTAATGAAATGTAATGAGATGTTTTACATGTTATGTTGATTGGATATCTAGTTTTGTGCTTATGTACGGTTGTCATCTTGGGCATAGATGTGGGTTATAAACCCATTTTTTCATATATATTTGGAATTTTTTTTTGAATACCTTTAAAGGGTACCCCGAGTTCATGAATTTCATAGGGACAGGTATTTGAGACTCTAAGTGTAGTGTATGCTCTAGGGTTTTAGGGATCATTTGGGTACTTGCATTGTATTGGTACCAATAGATGAAAATTACTCCTCATAGTTACCATTAGCTTCTAAGATAGTTTTTATACATCTTTGTAATAAGTGATGTCATGTATGTTACAAGAATCCATATTGTTTAAAAACGACCAACACAACACCCTCATTTTATTACTACCTAATTGTCCTACCCTATTCTACCCTATAAATAATACACCCAACTAAATATTTCAAGTGTTATTTGCCCTACAAATGCATAAAATATTGCCTACATAACATACATTTTCATCTTATACTTTAAAGACCTAGCACTACATTTTTCCATTTGAACCCTATTGTTGAAGATTATTTCGAATGAAGATTATAGTCACTTTATGATTTGTCCTCAGTAGCTTAGATGTGACCTAGAGCATTTTTTCACCTCGTGTGACAACCATTCCTAGGTGGAGTGAACAAGTTTAGTTGTGCCCTAGTCATATTTGTTGTTCTATGTGCTAACAATCCCTATGGGGGTTGAATTATAAAGTAAATCCATGTGAGCAAGCTACCCCTTAGGTCCTCTCACCTTGGTTCAAGCAGAGAGTAGTAGGGAGCTGGCCATACCCTCTATTGGTGCCTCTCAGTCATTTTTTCCATTTAGTTCATTCTTAATGCCAAACCCTCCCCTAGATACAATGACATACTAGCAGGTTTTTCATCTTAATTTTCCATTTTATTTAAGTGTGCAAGGCCAAGTGAAAGAGTTGTACAACTAGGAACCAACACTTTGTTGGCACCATTGCCAAGGATTAAATTGAAGTCTTAGTCATTTGTGTTACAAGGGACTTTTGTAGAGAGATGTAGGTATTTCATGTTGTGAAGTTCTCTACTATTATTTGTTGCATTTAGACTATCTTGGATGTCACCACTATAACACTCTACTAGGGATGTGATATAAATTGAGAGTATTGATAATTTGACTTCTACTACATTTATTACAAAGAGATATTAAAGTTTCATGTTGGAATGTGTTCTCTCCCTTTTTAGCATATTTTTGAAAATTTTAGTGTCTTTACCTTAATTTTCAAACTCTTTCTATTGTTCATATAAAGTCCATGTGCCATTTCCTTAGTAAATGGCATATATTTGTGGTGCAAATGTGTGCACCAACATAATTGAGACTGACCACAGTCTCATTGTCCTTTTATATGGTATTAACACATTTTAGACATAGTTTTTATTACATTAACCTACACTCTAAGTCCCAAGATTATTTTACCCTCTTCTAAATTTTCTAATTTTGACCAACCAAGGTCAAGTGTTCCAAATACTTCACTTATTCTATGACAAATATTATTTTGTGTCATTGCAGTATCTAATTCATTCTAATTGTGATTGGATTATAAGGTTTCTAAGGACCATTTGATAGTGTTTCTTAATTCCTAATTGAACCAAAAGTACATTTGAAACACTTGTCATAAACTAAGTACTACTCCAACCATGTAGAGGTACACTCATAGTGGGGCCTCTAATGGACCTAGCTACGTGGAGGAAAATTTTTATGATGGAGAGGAACATCCATCATGTAAGAATATATCCCTCCTATGGTGGTATCAAAACAAGGTCAATACATTGGCAATCAACTAATTGAAGACTAAGATGAGGCCCTTTTGAGACTAATAGAATCCAAATCTAGGCTCTCACCAAATTTTTTGAGAGAATAAATAAATACCCTTGTTCAAATAGAGAATAAATAATATGAGCTAGTTATTGACCAAGACCTACCACATGCTCAAGTTCCAAAACTAGTCATTTATTTTTATATAAAGGGGAAAGGTCTACTAACGGATCCTTCCTAGATTGGTCATATTATTGCATCCACCATATAAAAAATTAGCCAATGTTACATAGATCATATTGTTTTGGACTTAAAAAATTCTTTGGCTGTAACCTCATTTAATAATTTTGCATATGTAGAACAAAATTAGTTACCTAAGAAATCACAATTGTACCAAGCTAATCCTGCACTTGAGGTAGATACTTTATTTCCCCATGAACAAGGATTTTCAATGAATTTTTTGCACCAAAATATAATTGATATGAAACACATTCTCTTTAAACATCAGGAAACCATTTACAATGCATGACATGCATCTAAAATTTGACAACAAGTTTTAGACCATTACCAAAAATGGTAGCCAAAAATCCACCACCTCAATAGGTAGTGGATAATTCATAGAATGTGGAACAAAATTTTTATAATTCACAATGACAACAAGTTCATATTATAAACTAACGGTGGTAACATCCTCTTCTAAACCAACACCAGGTTCTTTATAATTCACAATAATAGATTCTTTGAAGTCAACGTAAAACACCTATGGATCAACAACAAAATCCTATGAATGAACAACATCATACCTATTCATATGCACATCAAAAACAATAATGAACACCTAATCAACCATAAAAATAAGGGCATAGGGTGCATATTCCCAACATGACCATGAAAGGAGGATCCATTCCTACCTAAGTCAACCTCCACCAAACTTATAAGTCTACCAATAATAAAAAAGCTAGCTCCTTCCTTCACAAATTATTCTAAATATACAATAGAGGAATACAGTGAAGGAGCTAGTCTCAAAGATTCAAAGAAGTAAACAAACCAATAAATATATGTTTGATGAGATGGACCCCTATCAATTTGACATAATTATTATTCAAGAACCCTTCCCATCTCAATTTGAGGTACCCAAATTTGATAATTATAAAGGGAAGGGTGACCCCAAAGATTATATACAAGCCGTAATTGTTGTATGCCAAGAAGTAACATACAATATTGTGTATTTGTTGTCTTTATTTCCACATAGCTTTGTTGGACAAGCCTTAGAGTGGATTCTTGAATTAACTAAATGATTGGTCAAAACTCCCAATGATTTATTAGAAAAAATTATTAAACACTTTTTCTACAATATTGAACATGAGATAATAGTGGTTAAACTATGTAAATTAAAACAAAGAGATGGGGAAAGCTTCATAGCATAGCTAGAATGGTTAAGAGCACTCGCTAGTCACTTTTAACACAATCCACCAGATAAAAAAATTAGCTTATATCTTCACACAAAACTTACACCCTAAAGTTGATCATAATATGAGAATTAATTATGGCAACACATTCAAATAAATCATTGACAAGGGTGTCCATATTGAGAAGACACTTATTGCTATGGTATTATCAAAAATACATTCCCAAGATCAAACATCAAAATAGACATCTACACGTGTTCAAGCAATTGTAGTTATAAAGCCCAAATATTTTAACAAAAAGAAGAACATGGTGGGTAATGGGGTCACCAAATCACAACATGTGAAAATAGTGAAAGCACCACCAACTCAAAATAGGACACCTAATCCATTGTTCACCTAACAAAGAGTTCCTCCATGTAGATGGTATACTAAATTTAGGCCATTCAACAACCTAGGGGAGCCTATTGAGTTAGTATTTCAGAAATTAGTTGCAGCCAACATGATTATTTAGTCTATATCAAAACCATTTCATACAGATCAACCTAAACCTTATTGGTATCGTGAAGATGAATTTTTTCACTTTCATCATGTTTTCATCCATGCCATTTACCAATGTGTACAACTAATGCCTATTATTGAAGACTTAATAGAGAATGGATAGTTCAATATGGACAAGAGAACTCCTAACACCAAATAGGATATGGGTATACAGAAATATCCCTTTCTAAATGATAACCACTAATAAAGGATAAATCAGAATGAGATCCAAGAGCACAACCAACACTAGAATCAAGATCATGATCAAAATCAAAATGCAAACATTAAATGTAATCAAGACCATGACACCCAAACCAATCAAATAAATTTCCATACCATGCCATATGATTAAAATAATATTATAACATGTATTACTACTAATCATGTCACTACCATTAAGATCAAGTCCCAAGTATTGTCCAACATTGTTCAAAATGTTAGTCCCTCTATTTCAGGATCACCATTCCCTTCTTCAGGTAATTTCACACTAGGTTCCATAACTTATATTTCATCTCAATTTTCATAGGTTACCATTCCTAGACCTACTCTTCATTCCTTTAATTATAATAACTCCCTCCTAACTTAAAGTTGTGTAGTCATAATTAGACAATCAAAAGTTATCCTCCATGGCCCTTTACCTTCTTCCAAAATTGATTTTGATCTAACCCTTATACCTTATAAAACCAATCCAAAACTAAAACCTATACTAGCTAAGGCCAAACCTTCTCATCCCATTCTTGAGAAACCATAGAGTATAAGTGAAAATTTTATCAAAAAAACTATGTATATTTCTATTCTAGATATATTTTTCACGTCAAAAGTTCACATGATTATATTGAATGATTTAATTAAACAATCCACTATGCCTAATAACATTAATCTTAAACAATTACAGGAACTTGTGGGACATTTATAACTAGGATAATAGCTTACATTCTACTAGTGATATATGTCATCCCTTGGTCCCACGCATAACAATCCTTTATACATTAAAGTCATTATTTCCCATCATAAAACCAAACGGGTTCTTATAGACAGTGTCTCTAAATTTAATATATCATCATTAAATATAACCCAAACATTATGCTATATAGTAGATGAGATGCCATTAAGGCCTATGATAATGTAGAGAGAGAATATGTGGGAACTATTTACCTACCAATCATTTTTGGACCTATCACCAATGATACCCTATGCCATGTCATTGATATAGATTTACCTTACAATATGTTTCTTGGTCATCCTTGGATCCATGAAGTACAAGGATTCCCTTACACCCTACATCAATGCATCAAGTTCCCCCATTATTTTTTAGAGGTTATTATCTATGGTGACTTACATCCATACCAATATTGAAAACATTAGAAGGTGACTATGGTAACTACACATATCCTCCTAACACTAATTTGCCAAGAAAGAAAGCTAGTAAGGTATTTTCTAAACCTCCTTAGTCCAATTATATTGACACTAGTGACCTTAATTCTACTTATTTTGATCCATTTCCTATCACAATATCCACCCATTTAATGTTGAATATGATGGTATTTACACTTATAATATTCATGATGTATTCCACATAAAAAAATTACATAAATCTCCTAAGTCTAATGGCCACACTAAACCCTTTAAAAATATTGGCATGCCCAACATGATTTGGAAAAAAATATAAATCTTCTCTATAAGAGCCACTTCTAATTTTACCTGATACATCATTTGATTAAGATTAGGACACCAACACCAAAGGAGGTTCATTGCATGGAAACAATTTTCCTAACTACTTTCATAGAGATAATTAACCCATTCCAAATCATATCATGGATAGCTTAGACTATATAGGAAATATATTGGGACCCAAAACATTAGGTATTCTATATCTTGTTTTGATTACTAAACATGTAGGGAACTAAGGTCTTGGATTTATACCACCTGAGGGTGACCCCATAGATTTCAAACGTGACTCCACTTTATCAACTAAAAATGAAACTCCTTGTAGCTACCTAGTGTCCCATTATAGTTCCTATGCTGAGCTAGTAGATACTAATTTATTCGATTTAAATTTCATCATGATCATTATAACCCATTATTTACTTACCCTTCATCATCCTGAGTTAGTCGATTGGGACCAACACGATTCTATAATACCACTAGATGACTTAGAAAATGAGGAATATCATGTCAAGTTTATGGGAATTTAAAATAAATTTATATTAGGTGATCATAATCAAGGTTTTTATTTTAATTTTGACCCTAATACTTAATTTGGAGATCAAGCTAACTTCCTTGATCATGATAAAATTAAAACATCAAGATCATCGGGTCAATACATATTTGAGGAATCCTTGGGTTAGGGAAAGAGTAAGGATAAAGACAATCCATTGAGTGAAAACCTTTCTTAGGTGCTCTTAGATAGGGAAGTTCACCTCTTTCCTTAGGAAACATGGTGTCTACTCAGTCCAAGAATTACAATTGGTTAAAGCATTAGTTCTATAGAATAACAAGTTCTGTAATACCTTTCTTTATATTTTCTTGAAGTAATTACCAATTGGCCATTGCCTAGCATAGCTAATTCAGATTCTTCATATATGGGTGAAGGCTATGATTAAAAAGTAGTTACATAGGATCTGTTCTCTTCCTTTCCTACTATTATTGAATATGGATTAACATTACTGGTTAAATAGACTATGAAGGTTAACATTGGTACATATGATGATCCCATGAGTATTTACCTGGGTACATCCCTCACTAATAAGGAGAGAGAATTCATCATTACCATTCTAAAATATTTTATTGAAATATTTACATCGTCCTACTCAGACATGCTTGGTATTGACCCTTCATTAATGGTACATCACCTTATCATTCATCTAGATGCCAAATAGATAAAACAAAAATTATGGAAAATGCATATACACACAACCATCCTTGTCAAAAAGGAGTTATAAATGTTACTAGGGGTAGGTTTTATTTGACCACTTGACTATTTCGAGTGGATCTCTAACATCATCCTAGTCAAAAAAATTAGAGACATTAACAAGGCATGACATAAAGATGATTTCAACCTACTTAACATTAATGTCATAGTCAATTCAACAGTAGGTTACAAAATGTTATCCCTCATAGATATGTTTGTAGGGTATAACTAGATTAAGATTTCACCAAAAGGACCAACACAATACTATGTTCACCACTCCATGGGAAATGCTTTGTTATCAAGTCATGCCCTTTGGATTGAAGAAAGCAGGTGCAACCTATTAGCATGCCATGAATATCATCTTTCATGACATGATGCATGACATTTTTTAGGACTATGTTGATGACATCTTAGCTAAATAAAGAATACATGTAGGCTACCCAAATGTTCTATGATGAATATTTGAGAGGATTCATTAACACAAGGTGCATCTCAAACCTAATAACTACATCTTTATCTTCACTTCAGGATAATTTTGACGGTTCATTGTGTCATAAAGAGGCATTGAATTTGACCTTGCTAAAGTCAAGGTTATTATTTAAATGCCTCTTCCATCCAATTTAAAATAACTTCATAGATTACAAGGCAAAATTTAGTCTATTCACCATTTCTTATCACAATTGACCAATAAGTGTCATCCTTTTACATACCTTTTAAATAAAGGTGTCACATTTCAATGAGATATATATTGTGAGAAATCATTTACCAAATCGAAGAAATACTTTACTAATCTTCTAGTATTGACTCTATCTACACTAGGAAAACCATTGCTCTTGTATATATTAGTTATATAACATGCACTAGGGGCACTTTTATCCCATCATTATGAACAAGGAAAAGAGAATGTAATATATTATCTCATTTAGACATTGATAAATTTAAAGAAAAATATTCACTTATGGAAAAATCTTGTCTTACAATCCTGTTTACATCTCAAAAGCTATGACATTACATGCTGAATAATAAAACCATTGTTATATCAAAGATTGATCTACTTAAGTACCTATTATCTAAGACCACTATTATAGGTTGCATGGTTAAATTAGTTATGTTGCTAAGTGAATTTGATGTGAAGTACTAGAATTAAAAAATCCATAAAGTGGAAGGTCCTAGAAGATGATCTTATTGAAGTTCCTTTGATCGAAACCAAGCCTATTTCATTTTATTTCCTATATGAGTTGATTATGATCCTGGATGATGTATCCATTAAGTCTAAACAATGGACATTATAATTTGATGACTCATACACATCCCATTGATATGGATCCAGTATTTTATTGATCACACCATAAGGGAATCTTATTCTCGAAGTATTTCACATTAGCCTCCATTTTACCAACAACATGGCTGAATATGAATCCTTTGTTATCAGAATTCATCTTAAAATACAATGGGATATCAAGTAATTTATGGTATACATAAACTATAATCTAATCATCAACTAGGCCATAAATCCTTACCAAACCAAAGATGAAAAGATTATACATTAAAAGAATATAATAAATAACCTTAAACAACACTTTTAGTTTCTTCAGTTCAAGCATATAACATGTGTCAATAACCAAGTAACAAATTGTATGGATATCATCATGTACATGATATAAGTTGACAATGATGTTAGAGAATATCAGTTCCTTTTAAAGAAACCTTTACAACCAACTCATGTTCTTCCATATTCAAATAGATTATGTAATATTATTGGTCCCAATATCCATTAAGACTTGTATACTTATCTCCAAGGTCAAACCCTTCTTTGAAACCTCTCAAAAAACCAAACAAAACTATTCCTTCATCAACCATCCCATTATAGAATATTAAGAAACACGCTCTATCGTAGAGGATATGATGGAATATTGCTTCATTATTTATCTTTGAGAGAATCTATGTTGGTAATTAAAAAGATCCATAAAGGAATTTATGGGTCCCATACTAGCATCATGGTGTTGGATAAGAAACTCCTTCGAATAGGATACAATTGGCCAAAAAAAATACAAATGACTATAAGTATGTTAATAGATGAGTTTCTTGTCCAAAACATGGTAATTTGATACACACACATTCATTACCACTCTAAACAATTACTACACCATGGTTGTTTTCAACTTGGGGACTTGATCTTGTGAAAAAAATAAACCCTACTTCCTCTTATTGCCACAAACACATCCTTACTGCTACATAGTAATTTACTAAGTGGATAAAGACAATACCCCTCACTTACGTAACTATAAAGTAGATAGCCATGTTTATTTCCTTACATATTATATTCCAGTACCACATCCACTCCAAAATCATATCTGATAATGGTGGTTTTTTAAAGAACAAGGATGTCAAATCCCTATGTACCTAGTTCAAGATCAATCATAAATGTTCCAAATAATATATCCCTCAAGGCAACTGTCAATCCAAAGCATACAACAAGATCATTGTTGGCATCATTAAGAATACTGTCAATGATGATGGTCATCATTAACACTTGTAATTTTTCCCTACCCTCTAGGATTACCGTACTAGTGACTAAACATCTATAAGATCTACACCCTACTCCTTAGTATTTGGTTCAGAATCCATTATTAATTTTGAGATCAATTTACCCTCATTTCATGTCTCACTATAGGAAATTATTGATGATGAAGACTATAAAGTTTCTAGATTTCAAGAGTTGGATCTTTTCGATGAAAAGCATTGGGCCATTTTAGACCATTTGTGAGCTTATCATAATTGGTTATGCCATAGCTATGACAAATTCATTATCCATAGGTATTTTGAAGTTAGTGACTTGGTCCAAAAATAAAATTATAAAAACACCAACATAAAACACAAAAAGAAAGGAAATTTTGAAGCCAATTTGTTCAGTCCATTTTTAGTCACCATAAATTAAAGTTCTATGGCATACTATCTGGCCACTCTAGATGGACAAAAGTTTAAGGAAAACAAGAACATATTGCACCTTAACTATTTCCATGATTAATTTTTATTTTGTTTCATTATTGATAATATCTTATGATTGAGGGCACCAATTTAAATTATTACTGAGACCATTCTTATTCCTTCCACTATACTACATCGACCATTTGTATCTTATTGAGGTGTGGTGTTCACATTATTAATGTATAATGTAATTATTATTTAATAAATAATAATATTTTAATAGGTTTGTTATGGGTTAGTTTTTTATAGGAATATATTGTTAATAGTTAATAATATATCTCATATAAATATAGTTAGATAATTGAGATTTTATGGGGATTGTAGTATCCCCATTTATAGGTTATTATTTGCCTATATATTAGTCTATACCTACAGGTCAATGTAAGAGAGATGCAAAATAAAAAATAAAGTGTGAGACATTATTATTGTGTGATATATATATATATATATATATATATATATATATATATATTTAAAGCTCTTTCTCTATATAGACTTTGATTTATACCAATATCTAGTATCAGAGTAGTGTTGGGTCCTTTCCATGATGGATGCATAATAGTTTTATGAGGGGATATAATACTTTTCTTTTCCCTTATGTTGAGTAACGTTGGATGTGTGAAAAGTTAATAAATTATATTTTAATTTTGCATTGGATTCATTGAACTTAGATTTTCTCATCTATTTCCTAGTGCATTATCTCGGCACTGGCTTGCCTCCTTATGAATTGTAGGGTGATTTGATACAACATTGGCAGACTATGTATCGTAGTTTTACTCTTCATGTGGCATGCACCTTTGCATTGTCTTCATGTATTATCTATATTGTATTTATAAAAGTCTTGAAATGATTTAATACAATGGAATTTTTCAACTACAATGACATCCATCTCAATAACATTACATTCAATGCTTCTAGTATGTGAATTGCTTGAATATAGTATGTTATTTTTCAACCTAAAAGAAGACTAGATCCATAATATTGTTTGCCATTCTTTATTAAAAATTTTACTTATGGAGACCTTCATATTCATTTCCATTCTCTACCAATGATTAATTTTGGAGTAGGCATTCATCTATATCTACATCCATTATGCATTGATCGATCCTCTCTCACCTTAAATAAATCAATGGAATAAAACCTGGCTACATCGTACAATATTGTTTGAAGTAATTTGATGGTTCATCCTTAATTCATGCATGAAATCATCTTCCCAATTCATTCTATTACATGCTTAGAGATATAATTCATCTAGTACATGTTTAAATTAGTGAAACACATTAAGATTCATATCATTTCTTTATGATTCACATTATGCTCAACACCTATTATCAAAATTCTTTATCAAGTCTTCAGTCTATTAGTGCACTTGTCCAAGTTCATCAGAATGTATATAAATAAAAGAGTCTTATGTATTTAATTTTAATTAAAAGTCTTTATAGGATTGTTAGTAGTCATATGTTTAAAGACAAGGTTTATTTTTTATTTGTTTATAAGTATTACAATTTATATAGGTCATTTGTCTTTTTTTATAGGTTTAGTATAATTTAGAAAGTAAAAAAGTAGGATTAATTTTTAAATTTTAAAGTTTTTCTATTAATTTTTTAATTGTAGCTTGTTATCCATGAACTAGTCAATAAAATGGGTCATATGTCAAAAATAAAATTGATAGTCATGTTATTGAAGTTATTTAGGCCATGGTAACAGTGTCTTATAGGTTGTTTCAAGATTTTTTAAGTGTAAAAAATTCATCAAAAATCTTAAAATTCATTGGGTTGTTATTATCAGAAGTTAGTCCTTATTTTATGTCTTTCTAGTAATTTTGTTAATATTGTAAAAATGTCAAAAAAAGTTCAAAAGTATAAGGATGAAATATCAATTGTACACAATGTCTAAACTATGAGGGGATTTCTCCTAAAAAAATTCATGAAATTAAGCTTCAAGACTTCTTAGACTAAGTGAAGCAACTTCATCAACCAAAGGAAGGAGGAAATAAAGGCTAGAGGTTCTAGATCCTCTCATCATTTACCAAAGATGGGGCCTAGATGATTTAGTGAATTTTGTGTGGTGTGTTTTTTCATTTTTTTAGTGTGGTGTGCTTTGCATCGAATTAGTTAATGCTAAGGATAGTTCTTCAGTGGTAGTGGAAACTATATATGATGTTTTTGTTTCGATGGTCAAAAATATTAATAGAGGGTCTACATAAGATGACAATGAGGATTTATTCCTCTTTATATTTCTTTCTCTTAGTATTGTGTATTTTTATTCCCTTATTAGTTTTGATATCCTATTATATTTGGAGAAAAGGAAGAGTGTAGATATAATAGAATGCGGCAAACAATTGTATAGGAGGGTAACTAAATGCACAAATCCTCTAACTATAGAGATTCTCTAATTTCCTTATTTATGGAGATGATTGGATAGTGACACATCCATTGTGGTCATATAGAGTAAATGTGGGACACATTCCTTCACATAATAGTGGTCATGTGTGGCAAGATCCACACAATAAGATTCAAACAATAGTATGTAGACCTAAAAATATGTGTTGGCATACAATTCTATTTGGGATAGTTCCTGAAGATGTATATTTTTTCCATGCTTACATTAAGGGGGTGTAGAATAGGATTAATAATGTTCACAAGGGGTGAATGTTGAGGTGTGGTGTTCACATTATTAGTGTATAACATAATTATTGTTTGATAAACAATAATAAATGAATAGGTTTATTATAGGTTAGTTTGTTACATGAATATATTTTTAATAGCTAACACTATATATTATATAAATATAGTTAGATAATTGAGATTTTATAGGGTTTGTAGTATCCCCATTTATAAGATATTGATTTCCTATATATTAGTCTCTACCTATGTGTCAATGTAAGAGAGATGTAAAATAAATAATATAGTGTGAGACAATATTATTGTGTGAAAATTATTTTATTAATCTCTTTCTCTATGTAGACTCTAATTTATACCAATATATCTTGTCTTCTGGACCATTCTTGTTCTATTACCTAAACCATTCATACATACATATTGGGACCATTTTATTTCCCCTAGACCATTATAATTTTACTATATCAACAATTATTATTTATCATACTTGATCATTCCCTAGACCATTATAATCCTATTACTAGCCATGATCTTGATTATGAACAACTAATACATAGATAGATTTATTAAAATTTTTAAAGGCAATTCAAATGATCAACATCTATAGCAGCATTGACAACTTCTTTTCTAGGTCATTATCTCAGGCCATATCAATAAGTGGTTTATATTTTTGATAGTTCATTGAGACTTATTCTAATTTTTCTTCATATTATTATTTACCCATTGTGTGTCATTCCACTCCTATTTTTTGGTGTATTGGTATTCCCCTATTGCCTTAGGTTTTGTTATTAGTTTGTAAAGGAACACCATTGCATATAGTTTAGATGTTGTTTGAGTCCCTACCTAACAAAAATTATCCTTTGTTATATGTTTCATTATACATTTGAAAGTATTACCTTGATTTCCTTATTCCAAAAAACATACAAAACATTGGCAAATTCTAGGGAAAAACTAAAAACATTCCCAATTAGGGAAGACGGACTTAAAATATCTATGAGAGTTACAAATCCATGTCATCTTCTACGTGGGATTCCCCTTTATGATTTTCATCATTATTGTTATTTCATTACACTCTAATTTTTGGGAGAAAGATGTCATCTTAAGGTACACAAAAAATATGTAGGCATTGCTTGGATGCATGGGGCATCTTAGGTCAGCTTGGCCACTCTTATTTCCATCTCACTATACCATTATGTATATTTATGCTCTCATCATTTTGTGAACAATTTTGGACCTTTATGTTATCATTGTTTTCTTAGTCATCCCTACCTTTTATGGTCTCATCATTTTGAAAACTCACTCATATTTTCATTTATTGATCATTTTATTACTTATCATCACATTTCTTCTATACCATATCCCTAGGAGAACTACATTTGGCTTGAATTTCATGCTGGATCTAGTGTCAATCAGACTATGTAGGCAATGTTCACTTACCTAACACATTTAGAGTCAACTTGGATACCTTTCCATATTATTTCATCCCTCCTAATTCAACATCCTATTCATGATCTAAGTGTACCACCTTATCCATTACACATGCATAATTGTTGTTTGCTTATTGAATTCTTTATTTGGGATGCATTTTGGTCTCTATCTTTTATTTAATGGTTTATTTTCTTGTTCATTATGAGTCTTGTGTCTAAATACATTTTGAAAACTAATTGAGTCTTTCCTTAACTAGGGATTTAATTGTTTAGAAATATATTTAGTTTTTTTTATTTCTTCGTTATATCTTTTAGATCTTGCAACTACTTTAGTCTTGATCATTCATATTTTGATTCTAGGTTGTTTACAATTTGTCCTTGCTTTTATTGTGTGTTTATGTTTTAGTATATTCTTTTTTCCACTTAAATCCTAATAATTCATATCTTGTTATTAAGTTGGTTATGTTTTGTATTTAACTTTAGTGATTTTTTGTTTTGTTTTATCTATTCAAATGTAATTATTTTGAACTTAAATTTTGGTATTTTATATCATTATTTGGAGTTATAAATATTCACATTTCAACTAGTCCATTTAGAAATTCAAAACCATTTTTTATAAGTTCATACTTGTGATGCCTAAATTAATTTTCCACATTAAACAAAAATTTATCTAATCTTACAACAATGCAATGCTGAACAACATCTCTAAAAGCACCATCTTACATATCCACTACCTAACCAAGATATCCTAATCCAATCATAAGCCAAACATTGGAAATAAACATGACTCTTTTTGCTACTACAAGACATGCATGTACTAACATTAGCATACACTATCATATCATAACAAATTCCAACTACAAATGACAAGCATATAAGATAATAGAATCATGGAAAAAAATGCACATCCATATCCATATTCTAATCCAATATCTACATCTAGCATCTATAGGAAGGAAAGAACATCATACAAATAATATTAAGAGTGTGTGTATAAATAACCATGAACCAAAAATTCATGTCGTACACACACACACACACACACACACACACACACACACACACACACACACACACACACACACACACACACACACACACACACACACACACACACACACACACACACACACACACACACGCACCTCAAAAATCATGCTTTATACATTGAGAGAACACATATAAAAATCATAATATAGTTCCAAAATATTATATCTAAAAGATACAAAATCAACTTTTGCTCACCCCATCTCTAGGGGGACTCTGATAAAAGCTATGTCCTACACCAGGGAATGGTGGTGGCACCATCATTACCATATGTAAACATGGTTATAGAATTTAACACTCTAAAGGATTCAAATGCTAAGACCTAGAGGTCCTTCTAATCCACTAGCATTAGGAATGATCTTTGTAAGTGAGTTCCCTCTTTTCCACTAGAAATGTTACCTCATATAACCTACAATAATAGGCAATCTCATAATTAGCATGTAAGACATAATCCTTTGTGTGTAAGGCATCATCTTTGGATATAATCACATAATATATTTATATATACATAAAACCATTAGATATAAGCTATTGAGCCTCATCCAAATCCCCATAGAGCCTATGCACATCTATCTAGGCTCTATCCCACTCACCAGCCACTGATAATAACTCTTTATCCTATACTGTTAGTTGAGCCTGAACCCATGTCAACTAGGCTTTCAACCTTATTAGATAATCCAAATACCTTATTAATGCATCAATATATAAATCTATTACTATGATGAGACCCTATAGCATGGTGGTTTGACCTTAGGCTATGGCTAGTTACACCTATAACCTAGCTACATATTATTATAGTCATGTAATATCTAATAACTATGTTGTTATCTCATATTTTAGTCTATTAATTAGACCTTTGTCCTGCCAATACCTCCATATGCTAGAGTGCCTAGCCTCCCTTATACCTATACCTGTACCTATACTTTTGTCAGAGGTCCCAACCTCCCCTATAACTGTATCTACATCCAGAGTTATCCCAGAGGGCTCATTCCCTATTATATGTGAACCATGACCTAAATCTCCCCTTTTTGCCTCAACCATATCTATATCTCCTATGAAACCATTTCACTTGTCTTTGTCCCCATCTCTCTCATGGACACCTACCTATGGTAAACCATATTGTATTAGCTCTTATATAGGGACATGTATGGTTGACTGTTTAGGTTAGTACACTATCTAAGCCTAAACTATCTATAATATAAGGGACTATGGAATCACATTATATGAAATAACCTATTATTGTACTAGGGCCTCTAATATAT
This sequence comes from Torreya grandis, assembly GCA_037957365.1. Taxonomy (NCBI): domain Eukaryota; kingdom Viridiplantae; phylum Streptophyta; class Pinopsida; order Cupressales; family Taxaceae; genus Torreya; species Torreya grandis. The sequence goes on along the minus strand of JARHVA010007252.1, from coordinate 195,694 downwards.
ACATCATTTGTCTTACCCTCCTATGATGTTATCATGAATATTAGGGCCATGGTCTAGCTAGGTGAAGGAGTCAAAAACTAGTCGAACATGATGTATAGGCATATAAAACACCAACATCAGTTAAACCATGTGAATAATACCATGATATGGGTTATACGATGTCAAAATATGTGATGGCATAGGCCTTAAGCACTATTAGATCCAAATACTAAATCTTAGTATCATGTGTGAAAAAATATAGGGTCCATCTGACACATCCTGATGAAACATGAACTATTGCTACACATGATTTAGCCTATATATCATTAAGATAAAGTCATGGAAGCCTATAATATAGAATGACATCAATATGTATTGAAAAATTTATCCATCCTCTATCCATCTAAATTATATAACCATGTATGGTCACCAAATAAAATATCCATCCACCATGTCATCAATCACTCACCTATAGAATTATAACTCTCCATGATGGCCTCATACCCATACACCTATCTAAACCCATCCTTAGGCCATTGGATCTTATGGTATCCATTAAACTGACTATCCCACATGTCTCTCTATAGTGATATGATGCCAGGTCCATACCTAGAGGAGTGTGTTATGTCCAATAACCCACCCCCTAAAGTATGCACTATGGTGTATGTCTTTGTAAAACTATGTTAATATGATTGGGTCCCATTAAAAACATGTAGTATGGTATAACACATCTTGTATTATGGATATCATCCTAATATATAAATATCAACCACTCTTTTCAAGTAGAAGGAAACCGCTGACATGAGCCATCAAAATTAGCACATATTGGGGCACTATGCCCTATGATGGAGGTGGTGGTACCCATAGACCAACCATTAGAGGCTAAAGCAGGTCCCCTAATGCATCAATATCTATATACCCCTCATGGATAACTAGGTCATGACTCTGATCAGGTCCTCTAACATAATAATCTTGCCTACCATTAACCAATAGATCTGTCACCCTCGAAGTAGCACCTAAAAAATCCACTGAACATCCTCAAACATTATATTTTCCTCTCTAGTTGACAGATGGATGTTGAAGGTCTCTAAATGTTAGTGCTCTACTAAAATTTACAATTATACATGATATGATTAAGTTACTAAAATATGTGTTGTATGTCACAAATCTATCACCTTAAATAGTTGTACAACCTCATGTGTCATAATCTTGGGTTGGTGTAAGACATATGATCATCAATCTTATACTAGAATAACTATAACATGCTCTTATATATCAAAATAAAAATAGATTCAAGTTATTCACTTGTCAATTTTTATTCTTCTAGATGATCAATTTACCATTTTCTTCTAATTTTATGTTTCAAACAATCTTCTTTTATCACTACATATCACTTCTTTCTGTATTATTTTCCATTTTTGGAAACCTCACCATTTTCATTCATGATTTCACCATTATATTAAGTGACTTCACTATTATATAGGACAACTTTGTCCTTTTCCTCCTTGGGCCCAAAATTTTGTTGATACATAGGTCAATCCCATTGTTTAGTAGGATGACCTCATTGTTTCTCTCGACATCACCATTTTATGCCCCAACTATCTATTTTATTAAATTTTCATTTAAATATGAGTTCATCATTTGACCTATGACCCCATCATCTTACCAACACTTTCACTATTATGGTGATTTCCACTGATTTTGGTGATTTTCACTAATACTCTCAAACCTATTCTCCAAGGTTTTGATGGTATGTGATATTAGTCATTCTTTTTGTTCCTCTCGTGCGAAGAAGTCAGATCTCAAATTTTAAATTTTCAAGGTTGTAAATGATTAATTTTCACCCCTATGGGTGAATTCATAGTAAAATTTTGAATTTACCCTATACTTATTATTTCCCTAATTTATCATGCAAAGCTCATTTAAGCCTCGTTTATTCATTCTTTAAGCTATTTTCTTTTAATTACTCTATTTTAGCAACTTTTACTGAATTACATGTTTCCTTTCTTTTGGTCAAGGGCCAACCATCAAAATTAAAAAAAATAATCCTCCCCTCAAGGTAGAATCATGGGCCACCCAAACATTATTTGAGGCATATTCATTTCCCTATTTTTCTAAAACTCCTAAGGAATCTAATAGAAAGTGAGAACATTTTTTATTTCTTCTAATCATGGTCATTCTAAGTGACCCTTTTTATTCTTTGAAAATCCATTATTTTTCCCAAATGTCTCATTTTACCTTCTTAAACAAGGGGAAAATGTAGAAATCCAATTCCTACCACTTTCTGTAATAACACATTAACTAGACCAAAATTACTAAAACACTAAAATTCATTCACACACATCACACACAAGTATCAAACCATGTCAGCATATACCTAATTTGGGAATTACCCTTTACAAAATCACTATTTTCTTCTAATTTATTTTTAGTCAAATTATGCCTTAGTAAATTGATGTTCTCAATCACTGAAATCCTATAATTCATCCATAGATGTCATATGAATGTGTTGATTCATGTCTATACCTCCCTAATTGGGGTATTACCCTATACACAATATTAGCCTTCCTCTAATTCAAATATAGTTAATTTGTGACCAAGTAAATTAATGTTTTCAACCATTGTAATTAAACAAATGACCAAAATAAAAAAAGTGCAAAAAGACTAAGCAAAATCATTAAGCAAAGCAAAACATTTTAAAAGCTTAAGTGAAAAATCCATTGAAATTTAATGAATATATAATATTAGAAATTCATAATTCAAAATATTACGGCCATGACATCACCCATGAAATCATCATAAGAGTGTAATGCACCAAACATTAATGGAGATAAATATTAGGGTTAAGGCTAATGATGCCTTATTAATGCCCCATTCTCCTAAAACATTAATTGTTTGTACTTCTAAAAATGAATTTATTATCAACCAAACATCTTGATTTTGAGATGTGTGGTCTATATCATTCTAAGAGGTATATAAATACCTAGGTCATGACCATAACCATTAAGATTTTTTAGGTGCAATCAAACTATGCCCAAATATCACTATAAAGTTTCAAACCATTCTTGTATTTTCACCCAATCAAGAGCCAAGACCTATTGGTGAAATAAAATATGTTATAATAAATTTCCCTAATACACTGATAAAGACTTGGAGCATCATATCTAGGCACAAACATGATTAATGGACTGATATTGAAGGAGAGTCATTTGGGGAGGGCATTTTTTATGTTTTTTTGTCTAGTTTCTTGAGTCCCTTGATGCACCCCCATTGATGGAGTAGGCATAGTATGATATTTTATATTTTCTTGTCATTTGTTTCATATAATAATATATGATTTAACTTGTTTCATAATTATATTCTACAATGGCCACTTTTCTTCTCAACCATGGCCTTGAACTACTTGAAGGTTTCAAATGCCTCTGATTTATTCTTTGTAAAATACACCTATGTTTTTTTTTTGTTGAATTCATCTATGAATATCATAAAATACACATTCTTAGGTAAGTATGGGTTCTTCATATGATGACATAGGTATAAATTTATTATCTAATTATTATATAAATTTATAATTTAGCAAGAGTTACACTTAAGATAATATGGGTTCTTCATAGTAAATGTACATTTATGTTGCTTCCAAAAAAAATGTAGCCTTTATATATGTTATCTAGTTATTATATAAGGAGAATCCCTCTAATAATTTACTTATTATTAACAAGGTTCATCCCACCAACACTCAAATTCCTATACCTGAGGTGCCAAAGAGTATACTCATATATTACCACTATTTTAAATGCTTTTATGATCACACTTTGCATTTTCCAAGGAAAAATCCTATTGGTTATCATATTGACTACTGTAATATATCTATTTCATCCAATCCTATCAAAGATGATACACTCTTTATCTTTAAATCTGACCATTATAACCATTTTAGACAAGTTTCCCAATGTTGATTAGTTTTTGATTCAACCCTGACACATAACAAACACCTTGAATTTTCCTTTTATCATCTTACTTGGTACAGATATAGATGTTGCCTTTGCACATGATGTGGACCTTCTCTTTTTTTCACATCTTTACCTCTAATTTTATTTAATCATCTATATGATTTATGTCTATCTATTTCCACTCATGTGGTTTCAAAAGTCACTATGAAGATACCATATCTCTTTACTACTTTGCTTAGTTACATTGTATGTTATAAACAATTTTCACCTTTCTCATTCGTATCAGGTTCAACATCTTGTGCTTTGGATAAATTTGAGATTTGATTAAGTAAATCATACTCTTTATTTAAAAACTCAAAATGATAATGTCCACACTTATTGAATTAATAGCATTGTACATTAGACTTGCCTTACCTTTATGTAGAACCATGTCTTGAAGTGTTGCTACTCCTTCCTCTTCCTCTATGATGTTATTCTTGATGATTATATATTTTAGCTTCATGACTATTGTAGGGTCTTCCTATACCTTTTTTTTTCTCCTCCCTCCTTGCCTCTTACATTCACATTTGTTTTGAACTCTTGTTCATTGGAATAGGTGGATAACCTATTCAACCTTTATTCATGGGTATGTAAGGAACCCATTAGCTCAACTATTATCATTTTTATCAAGTCCTTAGACTCGATAATTTCAACCAATATAGGTCTAAATATAATTGGAGGGATCCTCAACACCTTATTTATGATTATATGATCTTTAATAGAGTCTCCATTTATCTTAATTTGATTTGCTATGCTCATAGTCCTTTTGAACAAGTCATTGATAGAATCATTCTATTTCATCATAAACGTCTGAAAATACCTTATCAATATTTAGAACATGAAAATATTCACTTTGTCATTACCTTGATAGGTATTTTAAAAAATGTATCAAGCTTGCTTGGAATGGATAGTTGCTCCTATCTTTAGGAAGACTGAATCAACCAATGCCATTTGGATGTAGCTAAATGCCTTGACATCCTTCTTTATATTCTCCTTCAATACATTTATTTTTGATTAGGTGAGGGAATTGAATAATGTCAGGTCTAAAAATTATGTATAACCACCTTATACAAGCTCTCATAACTCTTAAGAAAAGAAAATAGTCTTCATCTTAATATGCCAAATGTCATAGTTATTTCTTTCAAATATTGGAGGCTACTACAATGAATTAGAACTATTTAATACCATGTCTAAAAGAAATTATTAATATGAGTGATATGATAACATTTGTTGGAAAAATTAATGCCAAAAATGGAATCCATTATAAACAACTAATAAAACACCCTAATGATGTAACTCCAACATATCTTCAAAGCTTAAAAACTATGGTGCAGGTTAGTTCCTGACAAATCCTAGAGCCATCATATAAGGCAACAAACACACTAAATGATAAGTTTAAAATAGTAAAACAAAATGGACGCAAAAATTTAATGTAAAACACATATATTTCAATCTATTATATTGCTTTTAAATCTCTATTACAAACTGATTACAACTTCCAAACACTTTCAGCTCTAGTTGTTATAAACTCTTACAAATTGTCCTTTTTGCTTGTTATTGGTTGATCTGTATACCAATGTTATCTTTTATTCTTTGTCAATATATTGTTGTTGAAAAATGTCCTCTTTACACCTATTATTATGATCTTTATAATAATTTTATCTCACAAACATTCATCTTCTTTATTGTTTTTAATCTACCTTGTCTCACTTGCATAGTCTATTGTTGTGTTCTTATGCCTTCTAAAACTCATATTTTTATCTTTTACCTTTTCCTATTCTAGTTTTATTTTTACCACATGATTATAATATTATTTTCTCATTCTCCCATTTTATGTTATAAATATTTTATCTTCTCCTGCAACCATGGTTTACCACCCAGCTCAAACAGATCACAAAAAAGTAAAATTTCAAATTTTATGCATTAAATGAGGTTTCTGAATTTAAATGGTTGTAGGGAATCTCCGGAGCTAAGATAGCTAGGTAGGAGGACAAGAATAATATTTTAATAAATTTAAATAGATTTTTGATGTTGATTCTAGGACAAGTAGAATACATATTTACGTCTCTTTTATGGGAAAATATGATTCTTTTTAATGGAATAGTCAGTAGAGATTAGTCTAGTTTTTAATCTAGAATACACTGAATAATATTTTGATATCTTTAAAAAATGAAATTTGTTCAAATTGAATATTTTGTTGTCATCAACAACATTTTTTCAATCCTGAACAGTACAAGCTTTCTCAATTGTGTGCTAAAAGAAAGATTTTCATAAACACATCAAATATTTATGGTTTTGCTAAAAAAACCTAGAAGAAGCATGATTTCCCATTTAGACAAATTGATAAGGGATATTAAGTTTTTATCATTCTACTAGTAGTTTCTCAAAAGTAGGAAATTATGTTTAGAGGTAGAAAACACCAAAAATTAGACATGACAATCTTAAATAATTTTTTCTTATTGAGCCTCATAAATTCAATCTCAAAAGTTAAATATTTTGAAAAATTAAACGATAAATATTTTTGAGTATACTAAGTTAATGTAAGTTTGTAGACAAAAAAAATTATACACATGAAGTAGAGGTATATTGCCTACTATTTAAAGATGTGAATAATGATGTTCTCATCTTCTAAAATCTAAAAGTCTTGTTAATAGATGGAATGCTACCAAAGGTATCATGTCATAAACTTGATTCAAACATTTTGAAAAAGTTAATGGAAAATTACCATATCTCAGATAGTGCAAGGAAATTCTACCTTAATAACCTATTGTTTTACCTAAAATTGAAGAGGAGTATTGAGTTACCAATATATACTAAACATAAAATATATCAAGAATCAATTGATAGATATTGAAATTATGTTAAAAGAGGATGATCTAATTGTGATTACTCTTTGAATCTTTCCACCTTCGTTTCAGTTTTTAATCCTTTTAAAAAATTATGAGGATGCTAACATCAAATTTGGTAAGTAATAAGATCATGTGAAAGGAAAATTAGATGAATTATTATAACCAAATAAAAAGACCTCCAAGAGTACATTTTATGCTAATAACAAAATTTTTGAAAGAGTTTTAGCCAAAAATTAATGGGAAAGAGCTTACTCATGTCCAAGGTGAAACTTATACATCTAGCATAATTAAATCAACCTATAAGGATAAGGTTTAATACTTATGGTAACATGGACCACCTTATTAAATACTCTAGACAAAGACTCAAGTTAGAAATTAAGAGGAAACAATCTTAGGGATAAGCTAACATTATTGAGAATGAAGATAATGATGAATCTAAATTGATTATTTGTTTGCTTAGGAATAATGATGTCTAGTAGTTTATTTGTGGTACAAACACATAATGGGAATGAAGGAATAGTTTTTATATATTAAACCCTCAATTGAAAGAAAGGGTATCTAGGATTAAGAAAATAGAGTAGTCTAGGGCACAATGGTGATTAACTAAGTTTCTAAAACATGCCAATTAATAGAAAACTCAAACATATACTAAGTATTGTGAATTTGTATAATTGAGATTGCTAAAAATAGTAAAGTATAAATATTGATGGATATTATAATAAATCAGAAACAAAGGTACTTAATTGGTTTACTATGTGCATGTAAATCTGATCAGGAACATGCTAGAGGTGAACTAGATAGGGATCCAAAATAGTCATTAGTTTTTGTAAATATCATTTTTGTGTTCTAAGACACTTACATCAGATCTAGATAGTTAAATTGATGCAATTGTCTAACTTTACCATAAGTGTTCTATACAAAATATTGATTAGATTTAGATACATCTAATTAGATCCCCTTGAGTTTTCTATTGTATTTATTTGAATGTATTTAGATAATGTACACCTATTATTACTCTTTTTTAAGTGATAAAAACCTAAATCTTCACCCTTAGAGTGAATGTGGAAAAAATGGCTTAGTGGGATCATAGTGTTGAGCTGACCAAAAAGACCTCTCTGTTAATGAGTGTTGACTACATAGCCAGTTCTCTGATAAGGGCCTAGAACTGATGTATTTCTCTGATATGTGTTGGATTGTTTGTGCATAAGGGTGCAACGTGTGATAAATAAAGACATGATATGACCTATCTTGTAACTTATAAATTATTATTCATGGGATTCTTTTTAAATTATTTAGAATTATAGAAATATTATTCTTATAACTATTATGTAAATAAGGACAAATAGTGTAGATTTTTTCACTTGAATGTTTGATTGAGTTATTTTTGGTATATTTCCTTGTAAATTATAATCAGGGTTCATTTTAAGAGGCCCTACTGGAAAACCTATTGTCAATTTTTGGTGAATCTAGGAAAATTTGATTTGTAGCTATGGCAAATCCTCTATGGGCGATGTCAAATCTATAGGTTAGATTCAATAGCTAAATTGAATGGATTTAAATCTTAACTATAAAAAATAAGAAATAAAAAAATTTCTAAAACTTTAATATTATTTCATATCTGGATTCCTCTTAAATAGCTATGTAATTTAAGAAAATCATCGCAATCTGAGTCTATATGCAAAAGTTATGGCCTCCAAAAGTTGTCATTTCGTTACATCATTCAGTTCAGTTGTATGATTTGGTCATAAAACACAATAGAATGACATGTGTCATTTAGTTGTGTCATAAAACTAAATCATATAACTAAACTAAATAATGCAACTGAATGACAACTTTTAGAGACCATAAATTTTGTATACGAACTCAAATAATAATGATTAAAAAAATTTTTACATAACTCTTCAATAGGAATCTAACTATGCAATAATATTTAGGTTTTGGGATTTTTTTCTAATTTAAGGCTTTATCATTTAACACTATCATTTGGCACTATCCTTCAACACTATCATTTAGCACAATTATTTGACACTATCATTTGGCATTATCGTGTGGCACTATTATTTAGAACTATCATTCAGTTCCTTCATTTGACACTGTCATTCAATTCCTATATTTGACTCTATAATTTTATGCTATCATTTAGTTCCTCCATTTAGCACTATAATTTGATATTGTGGTCCTCCAGTTCTAGTTTTTCTTATTGGCTTGTTTGATATCAGGGGGTGGTTATAGTATATATATGTGGTGAATTGAAGTGTAATATTATGTATTATTATAAAGGGTTGGTGATTCAACTCCTTAAATTATTTATATATATATAATTTTAGTGATCCGGTCCCATTTTTTGACTCTAAAAAATAACCGAAACCAAAATCCAAAAAATGAAATATTCATGAATTAACAAATATTTGCCACTAAAATTTACCCTGATTATAGTTAATTTCTAGGTGAGAAATGAATGAGGGTTGATATATATTTCCAAATGGAATTCACACACACACACACACACACACACACACGCACACGCACACACGCACACACACGCACACATGCACACACGCACACACGCACACACACACACACATGTATATATGTATGTATGTATGTATACATCCCATTTGGAAATATATTACATTAAATCACTTAGGCTGACCTTTTAGATACAATTATTTAAAAAATCATATAAAGTTTAGGTACTAGACGCTTTGTAATAGAATGGGTAGTTACATCGATACATGTGTCTATCTAAGATGCAAGTTTCTAGGGAGCTAGAAAATAATTACAAGTCAAAAACTAGTAGTGAAAGATAAACATCAAGTTTAGAGAATTTTGTACATCATAGAAGGCCTTGGTCATGAGAATAATAAGGTTTAGACTAAGAGATAAGTAATTATGCACAAATATTTAGTGAACTTGAGCCTTTTGGTAGCAAGAAGGTCTAGAAGTAAAAGTTAAAACCATGATAAGTATTTTCCAAGTGTATAAGACTAAGGTAATATGTAAATCAAATTTCAGTATCTACATTATCCTATCTTGTAGATAATAATTGGTTTGAATACGTTATTCTCAATATCATTTTCAATGATAGCCTATTAGTAACATTTTTGAAAATTAATGATGCGGCATTCATTTTACAAATGAAGTATGCAAAAATAAATAAGATAGTCACATGTTATTCTTCCCTGCATACTCAAGTATATTTTATTAAATTAAATCCATTTAAGTCCCCTGTAATTCTATATATTTTGAGAAGTATAATAACTTTATCTACAAATGGAAGCATTAAAAAATTTAATATATATGCATTAGGCACACTATTTGACATAAAATACTAAGAAAATATTCAAAAAATAGTGGCAGACAATAGGGAAAAATACTAATTTATCCTTTTTAAAATTAAAACATGCCCCTTATTTTTTAATTTTAATCATAGTGTGAATATGATCACCAATAATTGTTGGGTGTTGTATGAAAGCTTAGGTTTATCTTTTTAATTGAAAACTATGTATAAAATAGAATATGTTTTTCACTCCCGAATGGTGGTGTCCAAGTTTGATTAGTTTTAAAATACGTCTATTTATTGTGGTATATAAAAATTCAACAAAATTATTATTTACAAGAATAAGTTCATAATTTTTAGTGATTCAGATTAGTTTTACTCAAGTAAAACATACTAGTTACTATAACAAGTTAATATTTTTTAGTAAGTTATATTAGTTATTAATTAGAAAAAAATTGATCGAATCATAAATAAGTACTTGGAATATTTCCTAATCATATTTTTATAAATATTCTATCAATTTTACATCCTGAAGTTTATAACTATTAGAATAATAAGTGAAACAAAACAATTTGATTGATTATTTAAAAATAATAATTAATTACTTTCAATGAAATATGTAGTAATTTGAGAAAAATAATTTACACATTTCAAACACATCAAAATATTAAAACATTTTTCATATAGTGGAAAAACAAAAAACAACAAAAAAAGAAGAAAATAAAAGTCCACAATAACTAAATATTTATTCTATCATTATTTAAGAAACATTCTTGGTTGCCCCAATAATTTAATAAACTTGATTACTATAAAGATAAATAAAAATAGAATAGTCCAATATTATAAAAAATAAATAGTATTGATTCATATTGAATAATTCAAATAATTAAAAACCATGAATAAATAAGCCTCAACTCAGAATTAGAGTTGACATTCAAAATTATAAACTGTAAAAATAAATAAAACTTGACTTGCTATTTTTAGTAGGCACTTTTTTTGTAAACATTGATTAAAAGCACGTGCAACTCAAAAAATATCTAAAAATAAAATAAACTCTAAAATTAACCTATTGGAAAAATTTCAACTGAAGTTCAAGTTTGGTTAGAAAAATAAATAATTTAGAAATTTAGAAAAAAAACCCAAAAATAAAATTAAAATACACTTTTGGACCCTCATATGGTCACATATGGCCTTCTAAAAATATTCAAAGTGTTGCATAACTAGAATGGTAGGTTATGTATGAATTGAAATTTTTGATCCAGTCATTTTGGCATGAATATGGGCTCAAACAGAGCTATAGATCAAAAGTTATGACCTCCAAAAGTTTGACAACTTTTTTTGATCATTTTCCTCTAGTTGAAAACAACTTAGCTCCTAAAAGTTTCTTTGATTTTACTGATACTATTTATTCTTATCGATCTTATTCAAATCCCATTATGTAATCCAATTATTGTCTTCCTATTGTAATCCTTCCAATTGTACTAAATACCTATCATAACTTTTTTGCCCTATGTTTAGTGTTTTCTTATCCAGAAGCTACACTATATTTTCTTTCTTCTTATTTGGCACCTATTGTTTCCAATCTACTACTTCATCTTCTTCGACTTCACTATCTTCTCCATGGAAATCACATAAATGTAAAACATCAAATAATGGAGAGATATCAACATTTTGTGGTAAACTCACCTTATAAGTATTGTCATTGATTTTATTCACAATTCTGCATGGTCTAATTTTCTTATACTTGAACTTGTTATATGTGCATTTCAAAAATATATCTTTCCTTAAGTAAACCATCACTAAATCTCCTTATTAAAATATTTTTGACCTTCTAGAATTACCGTCACTTTATACTTCTCATTACTTTCTTACAACTTTATTTTTACTTCTTGTAACAGTTGTATATGTTTTGCAAATTCTTCTGTGTCATCACTAACTCGTTCTACAATGGGTAACTATACCAAAAATAAAACACATGTAGAATTTTTGTCATAAGCAATCTAAAATGCTGATTTATCTATTGATCTATTCATTAAACTATTATATCAAACTTAGCTTGTGGTAAAGTCAATTCTTATTGCTTGGGCTTATCTCCAACTATGCATCTCAATAAATTCCCAAGCTCCTAGTTATAACTTTTGTATGTCCATATTTTTAGGGATGGTATACACTACTAAATTTTAGCCTAGTACTCATCTTCCTCCATAATATCCTCTAAAAATGATTTCTAAATTTTGTGTTCCTATTTGATGTAATGGTTTATAGAACATCATGCAATCTCATAATATCCTTAAAAAAAAATCCTGCAACTCTAGTGGCATCATTGGTTTTATTACATGCAATAAAGTGAACCATCTTAGAAAACCTATCCACAACAAAAAAAATTAAATCATTACCTTCTATGTGTTTTTTAATCTCAACACAAAATTCATATTCAAACCTACCCATGGTCCTTTTGGAAATGATAATGGCATGTACAACCCTATATTTTGTGCATGTCCTTTAGCCACCTAACATATCCTACACCTTGAAACATATGTTGTCACATCTCTCTTCATATTTGGATAAAAATATTTCTCCACCAAATCTATTGTCTATCTTAAAAAAATATTCATCCAAATCACCACTTTGAAATTCCTTTATTATATTGTCTCTTAGAGACCCAATTAGAATACATAATTGTTTCCCTTTGAAGAGATAACCATGATAAATAATATAATATTCATAAACATTACTTGTATCACCTATCAATGGATTCCTAGATTACTCAACAATCATTCCAGAATATGGATCAATATCATATATTTATTTAATAAATTTAAATATAAATACTTCACTCACCATAGTATTTAACAACCCCACTCTCCTACTCAAAGCATTATCTACCTAATTCTATTTTCTTGATTTATGATTCAACATAAAAGCATACTCCTACAAGAAATAGACCCACTTTACATGTCTACTACTTAAATTCTTTTGAGTGTTCACATACTTCAAATCCTCATGATCAATAAATAGGATAAACTCCTTAGATAGTAGGTAATGCTTCAAATGTCTTAATGTTTATATACTGGAATAAAATTTAACATCATATGTAGAATAATTTGTTCTTACCCCCTTCAGTTTCTAACTGAAATATGTTATTGGCTTCCCTTTTTCACTTAACACAACACCAATTCTAGAAAATGACACATCAAAATCAACCCCAAATACTTTGATAAATTATGGTAATGCTAAAATAGGTTTTTCATATTAATTTCTTATTTAACAACTCAAAATATTTCTATTGGTGCCCTTGTCCATGCAACTTTTTTTCCTCTCATATGATTTTTTATTGGTGTAACAAGACTACTAAAATTCTAAATAAATTTTTTGTAAAAACTTTCTAAATCATGGAAACTTATTACCTCTGTGATGTTATTTGTGATAGGCCACTCAAAAATTGCCTTTACTTTTTATTCATATATTCCTACACCATCTATTGAAACTATAAATCCTAAAAAATACCAAATTTTCTGATAGAAAGCTGCACTTCTTCAAATTTGCATAGAGCTTCCCTTTTCTTAACAATTCTAATACCATTTTCAAGCGATGTAAGTTCTCTTCTTTAGTCTTAATGAATATTAAAATATCATCAAATAAACCACCACAAACTTACCACTATATTCTCATAGCACTATGTTCATCACCTTCATAAATGTGTTAGGTGCATTAGATAATTTGAATGGAATCACCATCCACTCATATAAGCCATCTCTAATCTTAAATGTTATTTTTCATTCATCTCCTTTATAAATTTGAATCTAATATTAACCACTCCTTAAATCAATCTTGGTAAAATACTTTTCTCCTGTAAGAACATCCATCATATCATCTAAACAAGGTATAAAAAATCTATACTTGATTATAATTTTATTTATTGCTTTACTATCCACACACATCCTCCACCCTCTATCTTTTTTTGGAGTTAGCAACTATGGTGTTGCACATGGAATCATGCTCTCCCTTACTACAACCTTCATCACCAATTCAATAACCTACTTATTCAATTCTACATGTTCTATTAGACTCATCCTATAGGTTTCTTTATTGGGTAGAGCTTATCTAGGAATCAAATTAATATGATGCTAAATATATCTCTTTGGTGGTAAACTATCTAGTAACTCATCATATATAACATATTCACACTCTTTCAACAATATCTTTGCTTCTGTTGGTATTTGCACCACGTCTATGTCTTCTTTCTTCACTACTAATATATAACAAGAAGTTGTCACTTTTATGTCTTTCATAAATTCTTTTGAAGTAAGCATGATTTCAACCTATCCTTCTTTAAGAAGTAATAAAACTACCTTCATATCACCTTTCCAAAAACAATATGTGTTCTTTGATCCATCATGAATTACTTTCCTATCAAACTACCATGGCCTTCCCAATAATACAAGGCATGCATCCATTGGTATTAAATCACACCATATTTCATCCTCATAAGTTTTACATATAGAAAAATTTATTAAGCACCCTTTATTGATTGTTAATTCATTCTTTCTTAAAACATGAAATCTGATAAGGAGTAGGATGCTTTTCATAATGCAAACCTCGTTTCTCAATCATATCTTTAGAAACAATATTTTCATAACTACCACCATCTATAATTACCTTGCATATCTTAACTCCTAAAGTACACCTTGTTTGAAATATATTTGTTCCTAGCCATGCATTACCACCTTATTTATTATGTAAATTTTCTTTCCTTAGATTAGTAATTGTTCTTCTCATCATGAGATTTTCTCCAATATCTATTATTGCAACTTTAATATTTTTATCTTTCATTTTAGCTTCAACTAAATTCAATCGTGGTGATCCTTTTTCCTCCTTTCTTGGTCTTAGTAGTGTGGACACTCAAATTCTCTATGACCTTCTTCTATGCATGTTTAACAAGCACAAGGCCTATGTTTATATGAAAATCATCCTCTACTACCACCATAACTTCATGCTCTCTCAAATCCTCATCCTCTTTATTGGTTTTGAAAACCTTGTCTATTATCTTCTTGTCTTTCTAGAGCACGTGATGATTAGTCTCTAGTGGTATTAAATCCACCTCCATTGGTATTAAATCCACATTATCTCCTTATTAGAGGGGATTGTCTTCTTCTTGGCCATGTACATGTTCTTCTAAAATTTTGTTTATTTTGTTTTTCTTTTGCCTTCAAATCTAATTGATGAGCTTCCTCCATGCAAAGTATTATATGCATGCTTAATTCATATTGAATATAAAACTTCAAACCATTTACATACCTTGCATCCATCTACTCTTCTGAGCTATTATGTTCCATGCATATGGAAATCTTGTAAAACTCATCTATATACTCTTATATACTATGATCTTTTTGCATCAAATTTTGAAATATTTTATATATAGTTTGTACATAATCCATAGGAATAAATTTATCCCTCAACTTTTTCTACATCTCTTTTCATAAATTGATCTTCTCTATAAATTTTCTCTTTCTTTCTATTGGTGATCCCACCAAATCATTACATGACCCTTCAATTCTATGCATTCTTTTAGTACCCAAAATTGCACTAAAGCAATTTATCCCTTTTTAAGTATAAATTTGTAATTTATAAAGCTAAGTTGAATTAATGTCTGAGTATCTTAAAACCCTTGTTCTAATTATCCTAGCTTAGGCCCTTTGATTTAAATTCAAATTTGTTAAGAAAAACTTACATGGGAATGTTTAAATATGACATGGACTTAGTTTAAATTTATATTAAGGTTTAGTCATGTTTATTAACATGGAAAATCCTTAGTCTATAATTCATATTTGGTCCCTTTTATATCTTATGGCCCTTGGTCACTTTTATCTATTAACATGGTCTAACTAACACTTGGTCCCTTTGTTATAAACTTAGCTTAAAGTCATATCATAAAGCTTATATCATATTTATTAATGAAACAAAACCTTATGCTAAGACTTTATACTAAGTCATTTATGCCTTGAAATCTGACTTAATTATTTTCATGTTAATTTGGAGCCAATCACATCTGACCCAACGGATCATAATCGAATGATGCACATTAGCTCAGAGAGATATTATCCAATGATGAATGATAAAATTTAAAAAGTTGAAATAACTTAGGATGAGCCTAGGATTGATAAGTGCCAAGATCTCAAGAAAGAAACAATATATTCAATGATGAGTGGAGATCATCAAGTCAAATATCCTCCGAAGGGATGTGAGAAGGACAAGTGTCTTAATATCAGTGAGTGACCAAGTAAATCAATGTTTCATGGTCGATCATGCATCTATTAGATCAATGATGTGAATGAAAGTAGAATTTTCAAAGGGTCCAGGTCAAACATGGTAGTGACATGTGTCATAACCATGATGAACTAGATATAGATCAATGGTCAACATTTAATCATGGGTTTAAAGGATCAAGAAAGTACATTTGATTTGATAAAATTAGATCAATGGTCAAATATGAAGGTTGACATTTTAGTGGAGCTCAAAGTGAATGTGGAAACAATAGGTGTTAAGCCCATAGATCACAATTAAAGCTCAAGCATTTTTCAAATATCCATGGTGAAAGCAAAGGGTTTAAAGTTCAATAGAGATAGAGGTCTTACAAGATGTTTCCATGTATCATGATAGAGTTCAAGAAATCAATACTATTTGTAAGGTACATAGGGAACCAATGGAGCTACCAAGTTACAAATGTTCGTGCCTAGAATTGCACTGAAGTAATTGAGCCCTTTCTTAGTGTAAATGCCTAATTTATTTAGCCCACTTCTTGTTTGAAGTGTTCATCAAAGGTCAAGTTTCCTATAGTGGTCTATCAAAATCCATGTTAAATTCATGTTTGACTATCTCAAAACCCTTATTCCAATTACTCTAGCTTAGGCCCTTTGATTTAAATTTAAAATTTTTGCAAGAACAATTTATGTGGGAATGCTTTAAAAATGCCATGGACTTCATTTAATTTTTATACTAAAGTTTAGTTATATTGATTAAAATGACCAAACCTTAGTCTAAATTCATATTTGGTCCCTTTTATATCTTGTGGCCCTTGGTCAATTTTATCTATTATCAAGGTCTACCTAATGCTTGGTCCCTTTGTTATAAACTTATCTCAAAGTCATATCCTAAATCTTCTATTGCATACAATAAAACCTCAGGATAAGACTTTATATTATTTGCATTATTCCTTAAACTCTGACTTAATTATTTTCATTGTTAACTTCGAGCCAATCACAATCAACCTAGCAGATCACAATCAAACAATGTGTGTTGAATCAAACAAAAATGATTTGATAATGCGTGATTGAAGATGAAAAGTCAAAAGGACTCATGAAAAGTGTATATGTGACAAGTATTAAGCTCATGATACATGGTTAAAATATCAAGCATGTTTTCATTAATTGATGGAATATGAAAAAGTGTATAGATCTTGATCGATGTGAGAGATAAGTCAATACTTCAATAAAGCCCTAGGACAAGTAATAAGTTGACAAGTGTCACCATCTTGAGGGTGGTTTAAAGATCTATAAAAGAGTAAAGATTTGAAATTTCAAAGGTCCCAAGAGCTCCATGAGAGTGAAAAGTGTCACCATCTTGACGGGCAGTCTGAAGATCCAATGTCATGTAACAAAATTAACATGTCAACAGACCTATGTAGGAATCTGAGAATGACAAGTGGTACCATCTTGGGTGCCCGGGTAGTAGATAAATGGTTTTCAAGCCATTTTTTTTGTCAATAAGTCAATAATCCTATAAGCAAGCATGAAGATGACACATATCATAACCATGGTGAATGGAACAAAGATTGAACAATAGTGTTCATCCTCCCAGATCTTGATCTGATAGTGTGAAAAGAAAGTGGACTTTTCCAAGAACTTAGACCAAATGAGAATCCACCAAATGGATGAAGGGTACTAGCCTAATAGAGACTGACTATGCAGAGTGCAAAAATATTGTAGAGCTACCAAATAACATGATCTCAAATTCTAAGCACAAATATCAACCAATAACATTCAAGTAGCTAGATCTAAAACAATGGTATGAGGTAAAGATGGAATTTTCAAAAGACACAAAATGAATAGATAACTACCAAGTGTCCTAATTTTGGTGAGTGACTAAGTTAATAAATGGTTCATGGTCAATCATGCATCCATCATATCGACAACATAAATGAGTGAATTGTTTTTAAAGGGTCCAGGTCAAATGTGATAGTGACATGTGTCACAATCACAATGAATTAGATATACATCAATGGCTAGCATTTGATCTTGGGTTTAAAAGATCAACATAACATGTTTGATCCAAGTAAATGAGATCAATAGCCGAAATGAAGATGGATATTTTGATGGAGCTCAAAGCAAATGTGTAAGTGACATGTGTCTAGATTGGAGCTAAGTAAATAAATTAGTCACTTTTAAGCCCCATGAATGCCTAATTGGATCTGATGTGGCATATCACATGTCAATATGTGGTAATGTTTATCTTAAGAGTTAAAATTAATGGCTACTTCATGGATAATCAAGAATTCAAAGCATAGAAGAAGGTCTGTGGGCCATTCCGAAGAATAGTTTTAGCTGTAGATAATTTTTTACCTCTACTACAACTAGGGAATCTCAATGTCATCATTACAAGAGTAGGTTGTTCTATGGCATGGATAAGAGGAAATAGAGTTGTCCAGGGTGTTTTAGCTATACAAATGAGTGGTCAAGGGAATTTATAGATAGTTATACATGAGGACAAAGTTTGTTTGGCCTCCACTACATAATTTCACCTTTCAGATCATGTAAAAAGGCATTTGTAGTCAAAAAATTAGAGGGTTTGTTATAAATCTTCATCATTCCTTATAAAGATAGAGCAATGATTTTAGGTGTGGTAGAAATATTTTTTGGCTAGGAGCACCTTGGAATAATTTATAGGGATGCTTTGCAATTTTGAAAATTACATCCCATAGTCCCACATTTAAACATGGTGAAAAATGTATAAATAGAGGGCTTCTCCTCTATTATCGAGTCCATTATTGGTCTTTGTTTTTCTCTAAGTCTAGGTTCTACAAAAAAAAATTGGGATCAACTACTGTGTGTAGATCTTGTCTCCCTTGCCAAGGTGGTTGTAGGTATATATCCATTAGCAATCTTTGAGATCATGTTTATGTCTCCCTTATCCAGTATGGAGAAACCTCACCATGCTTGTCCCCATGGTAGTGTTTTGAAAACCTAAGGTATGTAATGTCTCTTTCCAGGTTAATGAAAATACTTGTGGTTATTTTCTATTTCCTATTGATGAAGTGCAATAATGTGTTTTTCAAGCTATGTTGATTAGATATCTGGGTTTGTGTTCATTATTGGTTATCATTCTAATCATAGATCTAGATTATAAACCCTTTTTGCATTATTTTAGAATATGTTGTTGAATAAATTTTTAGGGCAACCTAGCTTTATGGATTTGATAGGAAAAATTATTTGAAATCTTAGTTTTAGTGTATGTTCTAATCTTTTAGGATCATTTGGCGTTTCCCATTAAGTTGTATTTGAGTTCTCCCTATATCTTTGCTAAGGATAATGTCATGAATACTTTAATAAACCCTACTATTTAAGAATCACCAACACATCACCACTCTTTTTTATAATTAACAAGTTATCCTACCTTGTCCTACCCTTCAAATAATACACACTTGTTGCATATCATAAGTATTATTTTCCTTCAAAATGCATAAGATCTTGATTATATAACATTCATTTGCATCTTGTGATTTAGATATTAGCATTGCAGTCTTCCATCGAGTCCTATTGTTGAAAATTATTTAGAATGAATATTATAGTCACTTTTCCATCTATCTTCAGTAGCTTGTATGTGATCTAAAAAATTTGTTTATTATGTGTGACAACCCTTCCAAGGTTAAGTGAACAATTTTGGTTGTGCCCTGGTCACATTTGTGTTCCCTTGTGCTAATAATCCCCATGGAGGTTTAATTTCAATATCTATCCATGTGAGCAAGCTACCCTATAGGTCCTCTTACCATGGTTCAAGTAGATCCATAATTAGCAGGGAGTTGAACATACCCTTTGTCAGTGCTTCTCAATCATTTTCTTCATTCAGTCCATTCTTGATGCCAAACCCTTCCCCAACTATAATGACATAATAAGTAGGTTTTTAATCTTTGTTTGACATTTTATTCAAGTGTGAAAGGTTGAACGATAGATGTGTACAATTGAGCACCAACACTTTGTTGGCACCATTGCCAGGGATACAAAAGACACCCATGACATTTGTGTTGCCTGGGACTCTTACAAAAAATTGTAAGTATTTCATGTTGTGAAGTTCTCTACTATTATTTTATACATTTGGAGTATCTTGGCCATTAAACACCACATCACTCTAATGGATACATGCCAAGAATCAAAATATTTGACAATTTGACTTCTATTGAGTTTATTACAAAGAGCTGTTAAAATTACATGTTGGAAGTTACTTTCTCCCCTTTTCGACATAATTCTAAAAATTTTAGTGTCTTTGCCTTTTATCTCATTATTAAATTCAATAAGTATGTTTTAAACATGTATCACAATCAATGTTTTAACTGTTATATTCTAGAATTGTGATTCTAGTGGTGGCTCCAACTTTACTATCTAGTTTCAAGGAAGACTGGTGCATAATTTAAATATTTTAATTTCAGCTCTAAGTATTCTATTTTATTTGTAAAGTTGGGAGGATTGAGATCATCCTTCAAAGGTGACATGTCCAAGAAACTTGTCTCACTCTTAATTATTCATCAAAGAATATGGAGACAAGTATGGAGCCGTGTTGAATGACAAAGTTCAACTGCTAAACAATATCCAGATTGCCAAGATCCTAATAATCTTGAGATTTTTGCTGAACATCCCATTTTTGAGGATTTTAATAACTCTTTTAGTCACTATAAAACTTATAGTCCTAATTATTATCCATCTCCTTCTCAACTAGTTGAATCCCCTCCTAAGTTTGATCCATGAAGCCCTCCTCATTCACCTCCTCACGCCCCTTTCAAAGTTGTTATTAAACCTCTAAGTGAACCAATCATGAGGTGTAGGGGCTTAGATGAAGATTAACACCTTGTGTTATACATTCCTATATTTAGGCCTATTAATTTTGATAACATGGAAGGTTATCCTAACAAAGTAATCAAATACCTTACAAAATTACAAGGGAACAATACAGTGAGTGTTGATCAACACTTGAGGGATTTGCATAATATCATTAAATATTGTGAGGTTGAGCATGAGGATGTGTGTATTAAGTTATTTGTGCACATGGTAGAGGAAGATGCATGTGAGTGGTTCAATTGCCTTCCCTGTGGATGCATTGATTCATAAGAAGAAATGAATAATGTTTTAAAAATTTATTATGGTGATAGAATTGATCCCAGATTTATTTTGACTGAGTTTTAAAACATCAAGAAGAACCCCATTGAGTTTGTGCAAGACTGTAACACATGGTTCAATAAAGCTATGATGTGGATGCCCAAAAATATAAGGCCTAATGATACAATATTCTTGATAAAATAATGTGATGCCTTTGATAAGAAGGATACATATTACTTGTGAGATAAGGCTCTCATGAACCTGTGGTTGGCATTCAATATGGCCATCCAAATTAAGAACAAAATAAAGGCTATGGGAAAGCCCATGAACAATAATGATAATGTGAAGTTGGTCAATCCTAAAAAACACAATACACTAAGAATGCCAATCTTGAGGAGACAATTAAGACTCTGGTTTCTTCTATCAAAGAAATGTCATACAAGCTTGCCAGGGCTGATAAGGGGTCCCTCGTGTGTCTACTAGTCAAGAGAGGGATCCAAATATGAATCAAGCACAAAGGGGGCCTACTTTTCATAATCGATATAATGATATATGGAAGAGGGATGTACATGATGAAATAATAAATAGACATCAGAATAGAAGGGCTGTGAAAGAAGTACTTGGTCTATTAAATGCTAAAGTAAATGCAGTAGGTTTTGATACTAATGTTGATTGGTGTGACAATATGAATCAAGCACAAAGGGGGCCTACTTTTCATATTAGATATAATGATATATGGAAGAGGGATATACATGATGAAATAATAAATAAACATCAAAATAGAAGGGCTATGAAAGAAGTGCTTGGTCTATTAAATGCTAAAGTAAATGCAGTAGGTTTTGACATTGATGTTGATTGGTGTGACAAGTGCTTCCTTCCACATTCTCCATGTGATGTAGCCAAAATGATTAATGAGGATGTGGATGAACCTATGTCTACATCATTTGGTGATGAAATTATGATGTTTAATTTTCAAAGTCTTCGAATCAAAATATTTGCTTCTATAGAATTGATGAGTGATGTTATATATGATCAGTTTTGGAGTGTGGTACAAAGGTATGTGTCCTAAATTATAAATTTGCTTGTGAGGTTAATATGGAATAGACATATAAATTACCTATTCATGATTTTGACTTATTAAGATCAATGATGATTAAAAAATATGATGGGGGAATTCTATCAGTTGAGGGTAGGCAACTGATAATTAATGCAACATTTGCTTAAGAGAAAGAATACTACTTGATAAGTAGGTAACCAATTAGTGTTCCTTGAGACACTAGCCCTATAAATCCAAGGGTAGGGGGTTTAAGTAAAGAAGCTAAGAAAAATATGGTAGTTCTTAATACTTCTAAACCAGTACCTATTTCCCAAGTTACTAAGCCTAAAAGTGCTCTTGCTAAAAATAATGTACCTTTTCTCTCTATTATTCCTAAGGATGTGAATTATGTTAAATAAAATACACCTTTGAAGGCTATTACTAAGCATAAAAATACACCCTAGCCTACTCAACTTTAGACATTAAGTGATTTCATTGTAGGATGAAGGTGTTGTTACCCTTCCACCAAATACTCCTCTTCCTCAGTATAGTTTATGTGATGTGGCCCAAGTGTTGAGCCAACTAAAAATCACCATGTCACTTGTTGAACTATTAAGAAAACCTCAGTATAGGAAGAGGGAATTTTAATACTTGGAATTTGGTGAGAATTCAGTTAAAAATGAAATTGATTTAACCTAAACACCCACATAAAGTGATGAAGAATCTGAAGAAGCTGTTAAACCCACTTTGGAAGTCTATTTGGGGACTGCATTGTTGGAGAGTCAGATAAATGTGGATCCATTTTATATAACCCTATTGATCAATGGTCTTATTGTTTACAATTTCATGTTTGATTTTGGTGCTTATTATAATGTAATGCCCTTGGGTGTCTTAAATGAGCTCAAAGTTAAGATTACATCATCCGTTGGTAAGTGTTATGCCATGGAAACATGAGAAGTTATAGTTGTTCGACAAGACAAGGGGTTGGTAGTGCATCTAGATAAGTATTTGAATATGGACGTGGTAGTTATGGATTTCCTACTTAAGTGGGGGATGTTAATATCACATAAATGGGTTGCTAGCATGGGAGGAAGTGTAAAAATGGACCTTTCCTACACCAACATTCCATTTGAGGGTAAGATGGTCAAACTTTATAGAGAGTCAAAGATACTACATGTAATTGAAGATCTAAAACATGCTCAAAATGAAGTATTGTAAATAGACATTAGGATTGGGAACTTCATTGGGAATGTTGACACTAATGAACAACCTGCTACTCTTGATGTTGAACCTGATAGTGAAGGTGTAGTTTCGAAGTTGTGTTTTGATGGGGCTTTCTCCAATATTGGCAATGGAGAAGGGGTTGTATTCTATGCCCCCAATGGTACATGTTTCAAATTTTATTTTTAGCTATACTTTGAGTACACTAATAATATTTTTGAGTATGAGGCACTCTTGCTTGGTTTATAGATTGCCTGCAAACATGGAATTAGAAGCTTGATTGCTAAGGGTGATTCCTAGATAGTGGTAAATAAATTCCATAATGCTTATACCACCAAAAGCAAAAGGTTGAAACAATATAAGAATGTTTTCTAGGATTTTATTGAATTATTTGATGCATTCAATATTTATTATCATGATAGAATTTTCAACAAATAAGCTTACAGACTTGCAAGGTTAGGTGCTCAATTTGACATTGCAAATACAAGCCCTCATTATTAGTATGAAGTTGAGGTACCTATTAGGCCTTCAATCCTAGATAATGTTCATAATTGGTAGGTGTTTGATGATGATGAACAAATTAAGAGGTTTCTAAATTATGAAAGTAAGTTACATGATCATCTCATAGACTCAGAATCTATTGTTTAGGTTTGTGATGGAAAAGAAACCTTGTTTGGGAAGGACATTATCCAGCTGAAGACAAACACACTCCCTAGATGATTAGTAAGTTTAGAAGAATATTTTAATGAAGAGGATAGAATCAAGACTTGAGACTCATTTTTTTAAAGGATGTGACCGAGTGTAATTTGGGTTCTCATGAGAATCCAAGGAAGGTTTGGCTGGGTACTTACCTAAGTGTAGCTAAGAAGAAAGATTACATGTAGCTTAAAGAAAGTACCAAGATTGTTTAGCATGGTATTATTATTAGTTGAAATCATATAGGGAATATTTGTTCCAACATGTCATCAAATTGTAGTTTGATAGAAAGCCTTTTAGGCAAAATCATAGAACTATTAACTCCATATTGGCCACTAAGATGTGGGATGAGTTAAAAAAACTAAGGAATGGTGGTATCATTCAACTCATTAGGGGTTCATCATGGGTTGTAAATTTAGTCTCTATAAGGAATAAAAATGGTGACATTTGATTGTGTGTGGATTTAAAAAAATTGAATAAAGCTTCTTTAAAAGGTAATTAACCCCTACCCAATATGGACAACATTTTGCAAAGTGTTATAGGATTAGAGATGTTGTCCACATTAGATGGATTCTTGGGATATAACCAAGTTGTGGTGAAGGAATCTGAGAGACTGAAGACCATATTTATAATGCCTTTGGGCACGTATGTATATATAAGGATACCTTCTAGGTTAATGAATGCTAGTGAAAGATTTTAGCAAGATATGGACATTGATTTTGAAAGGGTGATTAACAAGTTTATAGTTGTGTATCAGGATGATATTATTATGTACTCCAAGACTAGAGAAGAACATTTGGAGCATCTATAGGAATTATTGATCAGATGTAGGGAATTTGGCATTTCTCTCAATCCAAAGAATGTTACTTCAAAGTAAAAAAGGCCAGGTTATTGGGACATATAGTGTCTAACGATGGTGTCATGATTGACCTAAAGATGGTAGAAGCCATTGACAAGGTGCCCATCCCACAATCCAAGAAGGGAATTCAGTCCTTCTTTACATAAATTAATCTCATAAGAATGTTTGTGTCAATCTTTGCAGATATTACTCTACCTATCATTTGTATGTTAAAGAAGGACCAAGCCATCAAATGGAAATAAAAGGTCGCATAGGCATTTAATGACATCAAGGGAGATTTAAAGTTTGCTCTTATTTTGGCTAGCCTTGATTACACTATACCATTTCAGATATTATATTTTGCATCATACAATATTATTGCTTTCTATCCTTTTACAAAAGAATGAAGATGATCATAAGAAACCTATAAATTTCTTTATCAAAGCTATGAAAGGTGCTAAACTAAATTACAACATCATGGAAAAACTAGCCTTCACTCTTTTGAAGGTTGTTAAAGCATTCAGACCTTATATTCTAAGCTCAAAGATTGTTCCTTATGTTCCACATACCATGTTGAAGGACATTTTAACTTAGACTGAAGTATCCAACAAGAGATATAGGTGGGTCAATAAGTTGCAAGAATATGACATGGATATTTAGACCACCAAGTTAGTGCGAGGGATGGGTCTAGCCAAGCTCATGGCTGAGACCAATTTTCAAGCTATTTAGGTAAACACTACTATTTTTAATGTTGATGATTCATTGAGTCAATTTAACATGTTTCCATGGTATAAGTATATTGTTTACTACTTACAAAATCTGAATTGTCCCCCTAACTTGGATAAGAATCAAAGAAGAAATCTTAAACTTGTTTCCCAATAATACTCTTGATTGAAAATGGACTAGCATGGAAGAATCTAGATGGGGTTCTCCTAAGATTTCTACTAGAATAACAAACTGTTGACCTAATTGAAGATTTTCACAATGGAGTATGTGGTGGTTATTTTACACCTCAATTCATAGCTCATAAAATTTTGAGAGCTGGTTATTGGTGGCTATCACTATTCAAAGATGTTGCTTAGAAAGTTAGAAAGTGTGATAAATGTTAGTGATTTTCTAGGAGGATAAAAGCTTCAAGTTCTCTTCCTTTGCAACCGATGATAATTGAAGGCTCATTCAAACAATGGGGAATGGAATTTATTATAGAAATTATTGATTTGTCAAGTACTAGAAATAGATGGATACTAGTTACAATTGACTAATTCAAAAAATGGCTTGAGGCAGTCCCTATAAAGGAGGCTGCATAGTAGGTGGTTATGGATTTTTTACTAAATCAGATTATTTATAGATTTGGTTTACCTATCAGAGTTATTCATAATAATGCCATGAGTTTAAAATATAAACCTTTAGTGGCATTATGTAAAGAGTATGATATTGACTTGACCTATGCTTCTAATTATAACCCTTAGGGAAATGGGTAGGAAAAATCTAGTAATAAGAACATGCTCAAAATCATTAGACAAACATTAGAAGCAAATAAGAAGAAGTCGGTTGAACAACTAAAGTATGCTTTGTGGGATGATAGGATTATACCCAAGAGAGCTACATACAAAATCCATTTTGAGATTATTTATGGATCTCAATTAGTTTTGCCTCTAAATTTTTAGTTACCAACCTATCAACTCATGCAACAACTAGAAGATGATGAGCAAATCAAACACTATAAAAGAAAGATGAGCCAAATTATTGAGATTGATGAAATCTGAAAATAAGTTCATGAGAGACACCTCAAGTTTAAGGAAAAGATGAAGAAGGTATTTGATAGGAAGGTCACTCCAAGAACCTTTTGAGTAGGTGATCTAGTTCTAGTTTTGGACAATAGACATGAAGAGAAAGGCAACCATGTCAACTTTGATACCCTATAGATGGGTCCTTATTTCATCGACCTTCAAATTGGGGAAAAAACTTCTCTATTGAGAGACCTTGATGGTGAAATACTGGAGCTACCAGTCAATGACAAACATATGAAGCACTTCCTTGATTGAGTCTACAATTATGTACATAATTTTATAGTGTATAGTCTTATTATTTTGTCTCCCTTTTTCTTTAGGCCTTAATTGTACAATTTATTTTCATGTTTTTGTTATATGTTCATTTTTAGATCTTTCTAATATGTTTTTGTTAATCTGCCTTATTGTGTTGAGCCTTCATGGCTCTTTATTGATATATATTGATTAAGTGTTGAATCTGTGACCCGATAGATTAGCACTTGGTCTTACATTCTAGGGTTCTTTGCACACTCACAAGGGGTGTACATCCCAAGGTGAGAGCTAGTTTTATTGCTCAAAATTGCACTGAAGTAACTAAGGCATTTTTAAGTATAAATGCCTAATTTGTAAATCCAAGTTGAATTCATATCTGACCATATTAAAACCCTTGTTCCAATTATCCTAGCTTAGGCCCTTTGATTTAAATTCAAATTTGGCTAGAATAATTTACATGAAAATGATTTAAATATGCTATGAACTTAATTCAATTTTATACTAACATTTAGTCATGTTTATTAACATGACCAAAAGTTAGTCTAAAATTCATATTTGGTCCCTTTTATATCCTGTGGCCCTTGGTCCTTTTTATCTATTAACATGGTATAACTAACACTTAGTCCCTTTGTTATAAACTTAGCTTAAAGTCCTATCCTAAAGCTTCTATCATATTTATTAATGTAAAAAAACCTTAGGCTAAGAATTTATACTATCCTTTATTCACCAAACTCTATCTTGATTATTTACATGTTAATTAGGAGCCAATCACATCCAATATATTGGATCACAATCGAACGATATGCGTTAGCTTGGGGAGAGATGATATGATAGAGCATGATCATACATAAAAATTCAAAAGGACTTAGGATGAACACAAAATCAAAAAATGTTAAGATTTTGGGAAGTCAATAATGAATTTGATGGTAAGCAGAGGTCAGCAAATAAAAGATCCTTCGAAGGGACTCGATAAGGACAAGTGTCTTAATCTCAGTGAGAGACCATGTAAATTGATGGTTCATGGTTAGTTGTACATCCATTAGATTGACGACATGAATGAGATCAAACTTTTCAAAAGGTCTGGGTCAAACTCAATAGTGACATGTGTCACAACTGTGATGAACTAGATATATATCAATGGTCAATGTTTGATCATAGGTTTAAAGAATCAATAGATTTAATTTGATCTGATAAAATGAGATCAATGATGTGAATATGGAAGTGATAGGTGTCAATCCCATAACTCACAATTAAAGCTCAAACATATTTCAAAGATTCAATGGTACAAGTAAATAGTTGATAGTTTAATGGGTCCAAAGATATAAAGAGAGGCTACCATGTGCCATGATAGCATTCAATCAATCGATAATTTTTGTAAGGTATATAGGGAACCCACAAAGCTCCCAAGTGGCAAGGTCTTGAAGGCCCAAATTAGGATCAATGGCCCACAATGAAGTCAAGGCCCATAGACTTCTTAAAAAAATCAATGATGCATATTTGATCCAACTTCAAGCCTACATGAGAAAGTGACACATGTCTAGGTTGAAGCCAACTAAGTGGATTAGTCACTTTTAAACCCCATGAATGCTTAGTTGGATTTGATGTGGTATACCATGTGTTAATATATATCAATCTTTGGTTTTAAAGTTAAAATTGATGGTTCCTTCATGGACATACAATAATTTAAAGCACATAAGAAGGTCTATGGGTCATTACAAAGCATATTTTCCAAATGTTTATGGATCATTTGATATTTATATCACAGCCAGAGCATTTTTGTGCCATCATTGTAAGAGCAAGTTATTATATGGCATGCATAAGACGAAAGACAACTATTCAGGAGGTTCTAATTATGCAAGCAAGGGTTCAAGGGCATATCTAGGTAGTTACACATGAGGACAAAGTTTGTTCATCCTCTACCAAAAAAATTCACCTTCCAATTCATGTAAAAAGGTATCTCTAATCAAGAAATCAAAGGGTTTGCTACAAATCTTCATCATTCCTTGTAGAGGCAGTTAGATCAATGTTTTTTCTTACAAATGGATGAATATTTTAGGCATGGTAATGAATTTTTTCTAGCTGGGAGCATCTTAGAGGAATTTGGAGGGTTGATTTTTAATTTTACAAATTAAAACCCGCATTTCTAGATTTGAAAAGGGTAAAAAGTGTATAAATAGAGGGGTTCTCCTCTATTATTTGGTTGTTGTTGGTTTTTCATTTTTCTATAAGCTAAATTCAAATTTTTTTTTGGGATCAATTGATGTGTGTAGATATTATCTCACTTATTAAAGTGGTTGCATGTGTACAACCATTATAGAGCTCTAAGGGCATGTTTATGTCTCCCCTATTCAACATGGAAAAATCTCACCATATTTGTCTCCATGATATCATTTTGAAGAATTGATGTATGTAATATCTCTTTTCAAATTATTAAAAATGCTTGTGGTTGTTTGCTATTTCTTGTTGATGAAGTGTAACAATGTGTTTTGTAAGCTATGCTGATTAGACATTTGGGTTTGTGTTTACTATCGGTTATCATTTTGAGCATAGATCTAGATTATAAACCCTTTTTGCATTATTTTAGGACACATTTTTGAATAACTTGTTAGGGCACCCTAGATTTATGGATTTGATAAGGAAAAGTGTTTCAAATTTTAGTTTTAGTGTATGTTCTATGTCTTCCAAAGGACATTTGGTATGTCCCGCTAGCTTGCTTATGATTTTTTGCTATATCTTTGTGAAAGAATATTGTCATAAATGTTGTAAGATGCCCTATTATTTGAAAACCACCAAAAAACCACCATTCTTTTTATAATTAACAAAATGTCCTACCTTGTCCTACCCTGCAAGTAATACACACTTGTTGCATATCATAAGTTTTATTTGCCTAAAAATGCATAATATATTTCTTATATAACATACATTTGCATATTGTTTTCTAAAGACCCAACCCTACATTTTTCCATTCAACCCATGTTGTTGAAAATTGTTTTGAATGAAGATTGCAATCACTTTCACATCTATCTTCAGTAGCTTGTATGTGCTCTAGAGCATTTGTTCAATCCATGTGACAACCCTTTCTAGATGGATTAAATAAGTTTAGTTGTGCCCTGGTCACATTTGTGTCTTTTTGTGCCAAAAATCTCCATCAAGATTAAATTACAGAATCTCTCCATATGATCTAGCTACCCCATAGGTCCTCTCACCTTGGTCTAAGTAGAGATAGAAGTAGCAGGGCACTGACCATACCCTCTACTAATACATCTCAATCATTTTCTCTAATCGATCTATTCTAGATGTCAAAACCTTCCCTGGCTACAATGACATATTAGTGGGTTTTTTTTTATCTTTGTTTTTAATTTTCTTCAAGTGTGAAAGGTCGAGCGAAAGAGGTGTGCAACTAGGAATAAACACATTCAAACTTTACCTTATTATTTTCATTCATAGTTCTCCATTGGAAAAAATTCTCCATGTTGTTCATCCAATCTATCAACTCCTCTAGTTTTAAACTTCTACCATAATCTAGAATGTCAATCTTGATTCCTTCATTTCTTCCTTCTAAATATCTAACCATCCTCTCTTTTATTGATGGGAACTATTCTTGTTGCTCTTCTAATGAATTTTTTTCTCCATGATCTACGTCATCTTCTACATCATCTTATGATCTCCTTTGTCTTTGATTAGAAATAATCTCAGTTAATTATTCTACTTGCCTTTGTAGCTCTTATATAGTTCAGTTCATTTGAGTGATTTCTCCTCTTTTTCTCACCATTGCTTACATGCCCAAGTTTTGAACTTGCTCTGATACCAAATAATGACTCTGAATACTATCAAGATAAATAAAAATCTAATAGTCCAAGATTATGAATAATAACTACTATTAATTTGTATTGAATGATTCAAATAATTAAAAACCATACATAAATAATCTTCAACTCGGAATTGGAGTTGACATGAAAAATTTAAAACTCTAAAAATAAATAAAACTTGGCTTGTTATTTTTAACAGATATTGTTCTTAGTAATTATCACCTGCAAACACGTACAACGCTAAAAATCTCCAAAAATAAACTGAACTTTAAAATCAACCTATTGAATGGATTTCAAATGAAGTTCAAGTCCGGTTACAAAAAAAGATAATTTCTAAATTTAGAAAAAACTCAAAAATAAAATTAAACCATAATTTTAAACCCTCAAAGGGTCACGTATGGCCTCATAAAAATATTGAAAACGTCACATAACTAAAAATATGAGTTATAGATTCGTTGAACTTTTTGACATGTGAAAACAGACTCAAACAGAACTACAAATTAAAAGTTATAGCTTCCAAAAATTTGTCCACTTTTTCTACATCATAATTCACATTCCAAGACTTCACATTTACTTTTTTAACATTTTTATTTAAAAATATTATTAATATAATAATTATTATAAAATACTAATATAAAAAATTATTAATATGATTAATATTATAAAATACCAGAATACATTTATTAAGAACATAATAAAGTATCAAATAAACTCCACTTAATATACAAACAATTTTTAATATTATTATTTTAAAAAAAAAATTATATATATAGAATAAAAAATTAAAATAAAATTATTTTAAAAATTGGTTTTAATGTGTTCATTGAACGTGAGAAAAAAAATGAAAAAAAAAAAAAAAATTCAACTTAAAAAATTTGGCTATAATATATTCATTCATCGTGAGTTACCCCCTTCCCCCTTAAAAAAATAGAAAATAAAAAATAACAATTTACCAATAAAATCAAATATAGACTTATGAACCATGACATTTATGTAAGGAAGTAGCCTTATGCAAAGTAGTTCCTCAACTTGCAGAAAAAAATATAAATGATAATAGCAAAAGCCAACAAATAAAACCTAAAAGTTATATAATACAATAAATGCACTGCACATATTTATTCAGCCAGAAAAAAAATTTCAGATTTACTCAGCCATTATGTGAAAAGGTTTTCTTCCAACTTGCACTGCAACCTCACAACTATTCCTACAGCATGTGAAGTCCTTTATATAAAGCAACAGAAACATTATTTCAAACATGGTTAACCAGATTTTTAAAATTCAAAGTAGCCTTTACAGTTTGGAAGTAAAATGACTATGGAGAGAATGAATAATTATGATAACAAAGGGGGCGGTGGAGATGCTATGGTAACAGCTCTACATATTAATTAATTTTAATATTTAAATTTAATGTTTATTTGATTGTTATAAAATAGTTTTTAAATGTTATCATAATAATAAAATTAGATTGAAAATAGAATTATTTATATAAAATTCTTAAATAAATGAAATTACATGATAAATTTAAGATAGATGTCTTAAAATTAGTAAAATTTAATGTTATTTAAAAATATATATTTAAAATATATAAACTATTTATATTTATGAACATATATTTAAGATAAGTGTAATCACAATGAAATATAATAATATGAAATATTAATATCATATAAAATAAATTAACTTTTAATTTCACATCTATTTAATTGCTATATTTAATTTTTTATTTTTATTGAAAAAATAATATTATAAAATTTAAATTTTATTTATTTAAAAAAAATATTTTTTTGAATTTAATATAATAATAAACATAAATTAATCTATGATTAATTAATTTAAAAAACTAGAGAATGTAATAAAATCATCTATCAATATAACATATAATAAATCTTATATAAACACCTCAAAACTGTTTTCCAATGATAAATACATTTAAGATATATGGAGTTGTAAAAATAAGACTGATAATAATAATAGTAATCATGCACAGGTCCAAAAAAATTAAATACACGATAAGTAGACATTACTTTGAAAACTAAATACACGAGCGGGCCGTGACCCTCTAAAAAAAGGGTCTAGTTGGCTGCCGACCACATTTGGAAGACTTTCGAGACACAGAAAATGACCATAGCCTTTTGAACAAGCGTTTTTAACCACAAAAATAGTGCAGGTGGCCTACAGGAAGTGTCACTCTCACCATAGGCTTTGCCTCCTGCATAGGGAACTGCAAAATAAACGAACCCATGAGTCTATAAAATCCCACCTACAGTTCTCATCTTCATCACAAACAAAATTTGCTGCATTGTTGCCTTCCACTTTGTTTCTTGATTTAAGCTAAGAAATTCAATATGATAAATGCTGTAGCGATGCTCTTTCTTCTCATAATTGAGTTAGCCATCATCATGCCCATAACAGTTGCAGCACACCGTGTGACAATCCCTGAAATAAGTCCTAATGCCCCCATAGCAAATGACTCTCCTATAACTCCCAAGGTTTCTGTAGCGAGTTGCTCTACTTGTGGCACAAGACTCCCTCCAATAATTCCTAATGTTCCCAGCTTAACTTCACCTCCAACAATTCCAAATGTTTTTGGTATAAATGACTCTCCCGTTACTCCCAATGCTCCTATGGTAAGTGGCTCTACACCTGGCTTAACACTCCCTCCAATAATTCCTAATATTCTTCCGCTGCCTCTCCCTCCAACAATTTCTAATATTCTCTCACTGCCTCTTCCTCCATTAATTCCTAATATTCTACCGCTACCTCTCCCTCCAATAATTCCTAATACCCTTGATACTCCCAACACACCACCCACTCCAATAATTCCTAATGCTCCTAATGTACCTCTCCCTCCAATAATTCCTAATGCTCCCCAAGTACCCCTCCCTCCAATAATTCCTAATGCTCCCCGAGTACCCCTCCCTCCAATAGTTCCTAATGCTCCCAGATTACCATTCACTCCAATAATTCCTAATGCTCCCAACGTACCAGTCCCTACATTAAGTCCCAATGTTCCTATTATAAACAACTCTCCCATGACTCCCAAAGCTCCTACAGAGAGTGGCCCTACACCCGGCTTAACGGTCCCTCCAACTATTCCTAATGTCCCCATGGTAAACGACTCTCCAATAATTCCGAGGACTCCTATAGCGAGAGGCTCTACACAATCTCTTAGCGTTTCTGCAGCATCAAGCCCTCCAAATGCTTCTACTGCAGAAAAACCGTGTCCGGAAGGCTTTCCAAAGCTAGCGTCTTGCATTAGTTTGCTTGGTACCAATCTGCGCTTAGGCGGGGGTAACGCTACCAAGCAGTGTTGTCCAGTTATAGGAGGACTTTTGTCCACAGGCACTGCAGCATGTCTCTGTAAAACACTTAAGGTTAATCTTCTGGGAATGGATTTGGTGATTCCTCTTGCTCTTCAGATTTTTGATACATGTGGAATGAATCCTCCTGAAGGATTCACATGTGCTGATCAATAAGGTGACTTATTTTTTTGGGTTCGTAATTCTTTTAATCTATTTTCTGGTATTTGTTTTGACATGAGGATATTGTTGCTTATTATTCTCACAGCTGCAAGGATGTCTGCTGAAGATTGAAGGAAAGGAAGGATACTGCTATTCAGATAAATAATAAGTATTGCTATATAAAGTACCGAGTTATATGTTAACAATAAGCATCTATCTCTGGTGCCGATATATGTATTGTCTTGTTAAATGCTTCATTTAGCAAATGAAGCAACAATTTAACTGCAATACTCTCATAAATATAAGGACTATGTAAAGCTTTAGTGTTAAATTCATAATTTGAATAATTTACTCTGGCAATTCCCCTCATCCACTGTTTACATCACTTTATAAAGAAAGATAGTACACATAAATATCAGTAAGATGAATTAAAGGAACTTATAATAAGATAATCATAACATTGTAGCATATTTTATTTCTTTTTACCTTTTTAAAAAAAATATAATTTCGAAAGGGTTAAGTGTCAGTCATACACACTGTTTATTCAGAGAGAGCCCATCAAAGTTTAATTCTACATACTGGTTAGTTCCCCTATACAAATTTTCTTTTCATTATTAGTTAGTCTCGTATTTATACGACAAATTCAAAAAAAAAAATTATCATTTTTATTTTAAATTTAAAATTAATCATAAAATTAGTTGTATTAATTTTTTTTTCTTAGCAATTGGTGTATCACCCTTGTACTTCTAGGAGTATATATAAGTTGGTATTCAAAGTACAAAATATGTATAATTACACTAGTCTGTGTTTCCTTTTAAAACTCAATTGCCGCATACATGCCAAGTGCGAGTCTACCATGTTTTTATTTGATTCATTTTTATCACTTTAATTGATCTTGCACCTTTAACTTCACTGCGTATCATCTCTAATGTTGGCCTACACACACATTTTTTCTTAGAGTGTATTATATATACAAGATATCCTAAATCATTTTAAGGGAGAAAATAAGGAGATCAAAGGAGTTAAAATTAAATTATCAAGGATCAAGACCTAAAGCAAAGCCAAAAATTAAGATTCATCATACCTATTACTTCAAGCTAAGATTCATTGAGTCATATTTTGCACAATCATAACATAGTTGTGTATTATAGTCTATCAACAACCTCTTGCACCAAATGAAGCATTTAGATTGCATGTAGTTGCATCATCACTTCCAAGGAAGAGAAACTTTAAAACCCTTTCTTGGTAAATAATATCATACCCATGATGATATGAGTTGGTACTTGGGTTCACATAAAATCCATCGTGATGGTAATTGAACTAGCCCAACAAAGTGGTGGCAACCAGTTTAGTAACATTCGACATTTTATTAGTAGTCAGGGGTACCATACATTGATATTCTAAATGAATTAAAGAGTATAAGAAGACTAAAACCACCACATTGATAAATGTAAGTAGGCTTTTCATAAAAAGGAACATAGAATTAAATGAAATATTTTTTGTTTTAAAAGAAGATAAGAAAATAAAATGAGGGTCACTTAGGAGTTTGGGGAAATAATAGGAAAAAAGAAAGTGTAGATATATACATTACAATGTAAACCTTGTTGGAAAAAATGAATATTATAGTTGTTTAAGTAATTGTTATTGTATATGGTTTTTGATTGTTTCCTTATTGTAGAAGGTTGTCACTAAATTTGATGATCTATGGATCTTGATTTAATGTGGTGATTTCTATTGTTTTATGTTTTATTTTATGACATTAATGTTGGATTGTCCTATTTATTTTAATATATATTCTTCTCCTTAATTTTGAATTCTTTGTATTTTCCTTGAAACCTATAATAAGGAGAAGAAAAAATTAGCTTTGGTCAAAAGTGCGCTTTTTCATACTAGATTTATTATATTATTGTTATAGCTAGAGGCCTCACTATGGTGTTGAGAGAGGGCAATAATGCTTAGGGTTGGTATTTATGTGTTAGTTAATCTAGTTTTATATGTAAATATAGTATATCATTAAGGTGTCGATAGAGGAAGATAATTCTTGAGACCGGGGTGTTTACAAAATCATAACATAATAGGGATTAAATTTACAAGCAATTGTGGGTGGGAACGTTGATTAGCTTTGATCTCTTTTTCAGCTTGAATGTTTTATTGAGGCTTCTTGCCACTTGTGAATGTTTTATTCTTTGTATTGACAACCTTTCTATTAGATTCATTTTTATGTTGATACTTTTGTTTCTTCCTTTGGTTGTGGTGGTTTTTTGTTTGAAACATTTTATCATATCTCCTCATTTAAGTTCACTATTTAAAGTAAACACAAAAAAGTGTGAAATGTTAAGTTATCAATTTGGCCTTAAATATAGGTTAGCAATGAGATGGGTTGAATAGTGAACATATTTATAGAGAACAATGAGTATTTGTTATCCCGTTATGGACATGTTCACTTGCCATGTATATGTCTAAGTGGATCATGGAATCCAATCAATTTTCATTGGTATAAATATAAAATTACATTAATAAAAAAACTAGGTCTTCATTATGATTTTTATCTCAATTTTATTTTGAATAAGAAAATACATAAACCAAGATAGTACCAATTTATAATGGTGTAAAAATTATATCTTACAAATAGAGTGTTGTGTATATATTTATTTGAGTGACAATAAAATTTGAATGCATAAGAATGAAATAAATAGGTTGTAAATCATCATAATTATATTAGTAATAAGTATTGATTTCCTCTATTATTATTTTTGAAATACACATATAATTAAGGAAAACACTTTAAACAATAGATAAATATTAATGGTGTTATCATTTTTTTTATCAAGAGCACTCTACAAACCCATCTAACTACCTACATAAATTATTAGAGGAGTTTGTGGAGCATATAAATGGACTCTTGAAATTTTGGGAGTTAGAGTTGTGGACAATAACAAAAAAATCTAAGAATGAGAACTTTTTGAATATATTTATATGTGATTATGTATTAATGCTAATAAAAAATGTGGATTTGTGTAATAATTCCTTTGAATGACATTATGATCATCTTTTTGAATCCTCAAGGGTTTTACAATAAACTATGATAGCCACACCCAACCATCTTTAATTTTTTAGGAGAAATTATTAAACAAGGTAATATCAAGTATATTACTAAAGCATGGGATCTAAAGCTTATTACATGTTTGATGCCTATCACCATGTTTAATGTATCATACAATTTTCATGTTAAAACCCTTACGCTCATTCTATAATACATTTTTCATACAATGATTAGAATAAAATAAATAAGTTTCATAAAGTGCATATATATCCTTGATAGCATATTTTGGAGGAAGGTATGAAGTGGGCTCATGACTCTAGGTAATTTGTTCTTTTTCACAAAATTCATTTTGAGAAATCTTATGACCACATAAGATGGGTCTTCCTTCTAGGCATGTTAAAAGTGCTAGGGTTTTGAAAATTCTTTATCTCCATTGTTCAAACCCTTGTTGTAGAAGTTTTATGTTATTTGCATATCAATGGTCATAATTATGATACATTTGGCCATTTTTTCTCGGTAAAAAATGGTTGTCATATTTTTCCTCCTTTATATGTTTTGGCTATGAAGTCCTTTCGATAACTTTTATTTCATAAATATGAGCAAGGTATTTTTTGACATGGGTTTTATGTGCACCAAGGAACCTTCAGAGTTAGCCTCTAATGTTTTAGGATAAAAAAATAAATTCACTCTAAGGCATGAGTTGTAGGTTATTAGGTTTTATAAATAACATGTTGGTGGAATAATTGTGAGTGTGGTAGTTGTTTAGCATAAATGGTTTAGTTATGGATGTGAATCTAGATATAATTGATATGGGTGGATAGATTATGCATCTAACCTAAGCTAGGTCTAACCAAAACATACTTAAAAAGTGGAAAAGGTAGGGTAGAAAATAAGTCCTATGGACCAAACAAGATGAAACCTTTCTAAATTGACTCTTGAATTAGGGGTTAGAAACACAATCAAGAACCAATGTCTATTGAAAGCTACTATAGACACACCAAATATCAAACACATTTAATATTCCAAGGAAGCAATAATAAATTAAACTTTGTCATATATAATCAAAGGTTGTTTTTGATTTGAGATTGCAATTACACATCTATAAAGGGAGATTATGACTAATACACAAAAGGGATTCAAATTAACAATAACACAATATGAATATCTATATTCAAAATAAAAATCATACACAACCAAGAGACTAAGATATCATAATGATATAACTTATTACAAGATTCAAAAGTTTGAAAAAGAATTATATTTGTACATGAAGATCAATTATGGAATAATCCTTATAATTTATTATTAATCTTAATAGCCAAAATTATCCTCCCTTTAGGATTAGGAGGATAGAAGTATTTATAATCTTGGGATGGGGATGCCTCATCTCTCAAGAAAAATCTAAATTGACATCTCTAATATGGAATTGGTTGTCAAAAATTGATGCATGGTATGCCTGTTTAAAATGTGATTATAAATAATATTTTTCCAAAAGAATTTTGAAAATAGCACAAAAAAAACTTATTTTATAATTATAACATGCACTCCTATCAAAACTATCTATGATGTGGAAGCAATGAGAGGTGGAAATTTTCTATTCACTAATGCAAATGAGACTATAGTTATATCTTGAGTTATAATTACAATGGGAATTGTTAATGTAGATACACTAGGTGGAGTTATAACAAAAGATACCATCAATAAAATTTTAGTAGAGAATGTGGGAAGTGGCACTATGCTATCCCTATTTATGTTTACACTAGTGTATACTTCATAGACTAATACTAATTTCTTCTTTGGGGGTGCTAGTGGTACTCCTACTACTGAAGTTTAATACTTTATTTCTTTAATTTGTAAATATAGGGTATGACTGGCCTAATAGTTGATATCAATAGTTTTTAAATACAACATAGACATTTTGAATAATTATGGTAGTCTACACATCAAATTTATTCAATGTGGATTTAATCTCCACATGAATTATATTTATCCCTATAGTTCTATCTCTATGAAACTTCACTAGTTATGTGATTTATTTGTTAGTTATGTATATTATTACCTCATATTCTGCTTAGAAGTTATCACTATAGTTAAAAAGAGGTTCTAAAAAATGGGCTTAGGAACTAACTACCCAAGATGAGTGCTTAACTTGGTTACCCTCATAAATTTCAAAATGGAGACAACCTCACTCTATTGAATTTTAAAATTTAGCTCTAAATTTTGCATCCCTTGATTTTAGTCAAGTAATCTATCCCTCTTAATGACCACATAATCATGGGTCCACATAGCCTCTGGTATATTCAAGAACACCAATCATCACTTTAATTTTATTAGTGAGATTAATAATTTTCAATATAAATACCATTAGGCACTATAGAATATGAAATGTAATATTATACCACATACTTAACTATAAATTTATGTTTTCTTAGTTTGAGGTAGTTTATACCACATGTACATAAGCATAAATTAAAGTTTTCTATTTTTGAGGTAGTTGGTAGTTACAAGTTTCTAGTTATAAAATGCAATTAAGAGGTACATAATTTAATTTATAATATTAAACCACATACCTAAGAATAAATGAATTATTAATCCCTTTCTCTTTCTATATTATCTATTATTCTATGTATTTAATGTTGACCAAAGCATAGTGAATAAAAGGTTTCTCTATTTTCTCTTTATGTATTGTTTGTTATCTAGTATTTGTTTTTTTATTATTTTGTTATGGTTTCAAAACCTAAGGAAATAAATCTATTAGACCAAATACCTAATCATAAATGAAGTATTTCCCCCTTTCTCTTTCTATATTATCTAATATCCTATGTACTTAATGTAGGCATGAGTATAAGTCAATGAAGTATCAATCTATTTTCTCTCTATGTATTGCATAGTATTTTTCTCTTATTCCTCTATTAGGTTTTTATGTCCCAAGGAATTGAGTCTTTACAGTTGAATCTAAATTATAGAATCCAACATCTTGGAAAACAAGAATTCTAATAAAGCCTTGGATTTAGGCATTTATGGAGAATTGGTGATAAATTCAAAATGCAAAGGTGAAAACACGTCTATTTTAGAAGGTATTTATACCTAAATGAAAATGACATATTAAAATAGATTTCTTTTATGGATTTTACAACAACTAGAATATATATTTACATCTATTTTATCAAAAAAATATGATTCTCTTTTTTTATGGAGTAGTAAAAAAATATTAGTCATTTTTTCCTCTAGAAAACCTAGAACAATGTTTTGACATATGTAAAATATGACATTTATTCATATTGAATATTTTCTTGGCATCAATAGAAATTGTGAAATCATGAAAAATACAAGATTTCTCAGCTATGTTTCAAAATAAATATTTGTATAAATACATCACGGATTTCTTGTTTCCCTAAAGCAACCTAGAAAAAGGCATCATTTCCCATTTATACAAATTGATAACGCATATTGAGTTTTTGCTCATTTTATTAGTAGTTTATGAAAAGTAGGAAATTGCTCTAAGAGGTATAAAATAACAAAAAAATGGACATGTCAATCTTAGATAATTCTTTCTTTCCAAGAATCATAAATTGAATCTCAAAATTTAATTATTTAGAAATATAAAATGATAGAGATTTTTGAGTATATTGAGCTAATGGAAGTTGTATATGGATAAAATTCTATATAGTAAGTAGAGGTTGATTTCAAAATATTTGAAGAAGAATAGAATAATGATGTTATCATATTCTAAAGACTAAAACTCTTATTAATAGTTGGAATGGTACATAAGGCATCAGGTCATAAACTTGCCTCAAAACTTTAGAGCAAACTAATGCTAAATTACTAGAGCTTAGATAGAGAAAATAACTTTTACCTTAATAACCTATCATTTTTTCTAAAATTGAAGAGGAATATTGACTTAGAAACATCTAGTAGTAGCATAAAAAATGTTAAGAATCAATTGAAGTATATTAACAATAAGTTAGAATAGGATGATCCAATTGTGATCACTCTTTGAATCCTTCCTCCTTCCTTTATTTTTTTAGCCTTTTTCAATATTATGAGGATGCTAACATCACATTTGGTAAGTAACAAGCTCTTGTATAAGGACATATGGATGAATCAAATTAACCAAATGGAAAGACATCAAAGAGTACATTTTATGTCAATAACAAAAAGTGTGAAAGACTTTCAACCAAAATTAAATAGGAAAGGACTTACTCATATCCAAGGTGAAACTCCTACATCTATCACAACTAAATCAACCTATAGGGTTAAGTTTAGATACTTGTGGTAATCTGGATAAAATAATGAAATAATCTAGATAAACATTATGGTTAGAGAATAAGACGAAACAATATCATGGACAAGATAACATAGTTAGAAATTAAGATAATAATGAATCTAAATTGATTATTTATCAACATAGGAATAATGATTTATTGTACTTTGATTGTGGTACCAAAACACAATAGGCATGAAGGATTGGTTTGTTTCTATTTAATCCTTAATTGAAAGAAGGGGTATGTAGGGTTAATAAAAAAATAGTAGTGTAGGGCACAATGGTGATAAACTACCTCTAAGCAGGCCAATTAATAGAAAACATAGAAAAATAATATTATGAATTTATACAATTGAGATTAATAAAAATAGTAAAGTACATCTATTGATGGATATTGAAATAAATTATAAATAAAGGTACTTAGTTGGTTTACCATGTACATGTATGTTTGAGTAAGAAACGATGTAAGTGAATTAAATAAGGATCTTGAAAAAATAATTGATTTATGGAAATATAATTTTTGTGTCCTTACATGATTACATAATATTTAGAGAGTTGTGTCGATGTAGGTGTCTAAATATCTCATAAGTATCCTATAAAACATAATGATTAGATCTAAATGTGAACAATTGGAGCGTTATGGACACTTGGATAGATGTAGGTGTCTAAATCTGTCATAGGTGTCACCTTTATTATAATTTATTTAGATCATGTGCACATGGTATCACTCTTTGTATAGTGATCAAAACCTAACTCTTCACCGTTGGAGTGACTGTGGTTAAAATGGGTTAGTGGGCTCACAATATCAAGCTGACCCCAAAGACCCCTATGTTAATGAACATTGCCTACATACACTTTTCTCTTAATAGGACCTCAAACTAATATAGTCCTATCCTAGCACAAGGACGAAAATATGCAAATACATGAGATGACCTCTATTGTAACTTGTAAAATATGACTCAAGAGCTTCTCTTTGAATGTTTCATACCTATAGAAATATTGCTCCTATTATTGATACAAAAATAGCTAAAAATAGGGAAATTTTTCTCACTTGAATTATTGATTTAGTGCTTCTTTGTATATTTATTTGTGAGTTTTAAGTGATTAATATGAGAGTAATGAATGAAGGTTGATCTTGTATATCTCTATCCAGTTTGGAAATATCTCACATTAAAGAAATTAGGTCAACCTTTTGGATGCATTTATTTTTAAAAGTGGATAACGTTTGGGAATTGGATGTAGACATCTAAATCTTGCCACATTTGGCTTCCAACCAGACTTTAGATTGATTCCTAAAAATAATTGAAAATTAAGCCTAGAAATTAGTGAATGTCATAAATTTACTTGTACACCATTCATCAAAGCTTATAATCATGTCCAGGCATCCCTATTTGGGGTATCCTATTGTATAAAACAATAAACTCTTATAGATTTAAACCTAATCACCTTGTGGAATCA
This sequence comes from Torreya grandis, assembly GCA_037957365.1. Taxonomy (NCBI): domain Eukaryota; kingdom Viridiplantae; phylum Streptophyta; class Pinopsida; order Cupressales; family Taxaceae; genus Torreya; species Torreya grandis. The sequence goes on along the minus strand of JARHVA010007252.1, from coordinate 152,366 downwards.
CAACTATCAATTTGGCCTATGGATTTATTAAATGGGGCACTTTCACAGTTCATCAAAATATAAAAATATTTAATGGGAAATAAGGCTAATAGAAATTTATTAACAAGATAAACAAGATTAAATTCCTAGTTAAATTATCCATTTAAAATTAATGAAATCTAAAAATAAAAATTCCAAAAATTAAAATATAAAATCCTATCATCATTGCCTTTATGAATTGTCAAGCTCTTTGAAAGTATCCTAAAATATCTGATTTGAGAGCCATGCCTAGTAATTATAAATAATAATTACTTGACAAATATTAACTCAATTGGAGTTAATTTTAACTCACTTAGGTTTAGTTGGAACCGATTCCAAGCCTAAACTCAACCTTAACTCACGTTGGGTGACAATTAATTCCTAAAGCTATAAATATAAAGCTATACCCCTTCATTTCTAAGCTCAGTTATTGTAGAGTTATTATGAAGGATTTGCTCCATAAGACTCATTAAAGTAGTGTTACCATTCCCAAATATTAAGCCAATCAACATCAAATCCATGGTGCTAAGGAGAGAAGGAGCCAAGAAACATCCATTGTCAAAGGCTTCTTGATGCGCAAGCCACACAATTTATTAAAAAAACCATTTGGAGCTCTAAGGAAGGTAAAACAGTTATTTCTTTTCTAGTTTTTTATGCTTTAATTTAGTTTTATTACTTAAGATCTCTTTGGTGTCTAGGATAGATGTGTTAGGATTTCAGTATGTTCATTTCATTCATTTTATGAGACTAACACAAGACTAACCTCCCATATATTTAAAATATTTGTTCACATGTTGGCACACCTAGTGGGACTCACACCCCATGAATTTGTTCCTAAGTACTTTGAGAGCATTCCCCTAATGACTTTTAAGTATAAATATATTCTTGTTGATAAAAATAGGTGAAAATTGAAGGCTAAAGAACATTTTTCTAGAAGTTATCTTGTGCAATGACAAATTTTATCTCTAGAATCTTGATATTGCCATAGTATCGCTACTCATGCAGTCATAATTTAGCCATAATTATTGCATTTTTATGTCTAACTATTGAAGTTTTTGATAACCACTTTCTACTTGTAGGGTAATTTGTGATATTGTAATATTATGACTCTGACATTCATTATATTGCCTTAAAATTAGTGATACTACAATATTGCTACTTCAAAAGTTGTGATATCTCCAATAATTCTATGGTTTTACAAAAATTATAATGATTTTGCCTAAACTGCAAACAATCTACTTGCTAACTATTTCATGCTAATAATGTTAAGTTACAATATCATAACTCTATGAGTAGTGATATTGTATTTATTTCTATGATTTTGTCACTGGAGTAAAGATATTTCTTTATGTATTTTGTTCTCACAAAATTTGTGGCATTGTGCTAATAGACATGGTTTTGTAGAGAGAGAGATGGGGTATTGCTCTGTGTTTCTATGGTTTTGCACTATGTGTAAAAGAACTATAAACCTAAGTGCAAGATTTGACAAGTCATTTGTCCACTCATGATGTGATTCTAAGCATAAGGACTCCCTAACATAATTTTCAAGACCTAAAGGTTAAAAGGAGACATTTAGTACACTTCTAACATGTGAATTTCACATTGTAAATTAGTGTTTTAATAGTTATTTTACTTATGTCATTTTTTATTTTTCAAAGTTTTCAGAAATAAATGTAAAGGGGCTCAAAAGTTCACAACATACTTCATTTTAGGACGTAAAAATAACATTCATGTTAATTACATAATCATACTAGGTATTTATTTTATGCTTATTTGTTGAAATTTATTTATTTTAGTAAAATGAGTGATGCGTGTATGCTCTCCCCTCATCCCCTTTAGGGAACTTTGGTGACCAAAAATTCCCACTCTTTGCCTTTATCTCTTTGGTCCAAAAATGTGAAAATAAAGTTGTTGAGGCCCTTCCCAAATTTGTATGGTTTCGGTGATCCTGAAATGACCATAAAGTCTTTTCACTTGTCTTTATTTTCATGCATTTTATCTTATGAATAGGAGCTAATCACCTCCTCATGGGTTATCTAGGGAAGTTTAAACTAGGAATTCATTCTTACATCATCATTTCAAACCAAATCCATGGTGGGGTATTTAAATTAAGGGTGGCTCATTGGGATGCTTATTTTGAATGGTTAAAATAAGGTCTGTTAGTGATAATAAACCTCATAACATGGGGATAACTCAGGCATTGCACTACACCAAGAAAATGATGGATGTAGTGGTTTTGAAAAGGATAAGACCTTTTCACAACAAGATAGTTGATGTCAATTCAAGTGAGATCATAGGTACCTATTGTTATCCACACTTGGGGCCATTTAAAAATGTGTGAAAATTGATAGTTTAGGAGAACCCCACTTGTCACAGGGATACTATTGATATAGGGCGAGTAACATGAAGTTCCATGTTATAATAAAAAATCTTGAGACAAGAGGGGTCCTAAAAACCTTACTTCTCATACACTTTTACTTTTTGTATTAATAATTAAAAATCCTCTCAAGAGTGAGAAGATAGATATAATTTTATAGTATTATTTAACCTTGTCAATTTTAGGATTTAGTACTTTACACTTAGGTATTTACGTCATTTTTCCCTTTTCTTACATGGTTTTGAGTCTAAACTATTTGTTTGTTTTACCAGGTCTAAAAGAGTCTTAATTTTTAAAATCACTCCTTTGTTTGAGAAGGTGTTATTCTAGCCATTCAACACCATACCTTTGCCTTAGTATTTTGACCAACTTTGTTGTATGTGTCATTTATTAGAAAAGGGTAACATTACACTCCCCAATTTGTTCCAAATTTTATGTCTTTGAGTCTTGAAACTAACATTTGTCATACCTTTAGAGTATGATAACATAATTACATTTATAAAATTATTTCATAGACTTATTACCTTGTGTCCAAATTCAAAATTTTGAAACCAAAGCCACATGTGCCTTTTTGGATCTATACCTAATGTCATTATGTCATTCATCTTTGTCTAGCTTGTTGTTTATTTTAAAAAGCTAATTTTCTAAATTGAGTTTGAAATTATCCTTGATAAGTTCAAATCTAAATATTGATTGATTTTTTCCTATGCCTTGTGTAATTTTGGCCTAGACATTGATCTTTCATTTTTGGGTTGTGTAACTTAGGTTAATTCTTTATTCGATTTGAACACTATTGTTTGTGCATAGAATTTTGGGGAGATAGTCTATCTTCCATATGCCTTTATTTCATGTATTTTTCTAAATGACCAAGTTCATGTTTGAATTTTAATGCCTATTTTATTCCAAAGTGTTTCAAATTGGTTAGATTAACTCTTTTTTTAAGCCTTATTTTGTTTAAAAGTCTAGCTTATGTGCCTTTTCCAAAAGACCTAGAAATACTTGTTTAGAACCTAGCTTTTATGCCTTCTCCAAAAGACCTAACAACTTTTGTTTTCTTTGAATTAAACTTGTTTGAAACACTTTTTTTACCTAAGTTTGGAATTTTGGTTTTTATTCATCCACTTGATTTTTTTGTGTAAGACATTTGACATTAGACTATTTTAGACTCATTTTTAGTGCAAACCTTTTGGATATACCACTCCTCTTTTGACCAAGTTAGACCAAGTTCAATCCATTTATCCTTTGGAAATTGTTTTTAATATTTTTTATAATTTTGGTGATTTTTCATGATACATTCATCATTGACATGAATATGTGTCACTATACTCATGGCAGAGCCATGTGCAATCTAGGATATGATAATGTGGTCACACAAGGTGACTTGTTCAAGACCCGTATTGTGTCGATGTAGTTTATGAAACAAATAATTATCCTCCTCACACTAATCAATATGGGGAGCAAAGCCAATATCTTCTATCTCACTATTTGGTTAACATGCCTCCATACTTAGAGAAGGACCAAGAACAAATACCTTGCTAGCATACCATTGGTTGTAGACCAATTTTAACAACAATCATACTAAATTATGATGCCATCAACATATGGTACTTATTTGTTTGATCATAAATTACTTGAAAAAAAGGGCACAATTTTAATTAGAGCCATAGAGATAAGGTTTAAGTTTCCAGAAGACCCCCCCCCCCCCCATGTAAATTTTCCTAGTCTAGTAATAATGCCATTAACTATACCTTATAACCAAACCATTAAACATGCCTCTTATAGAAATATTCAAGAACTCATGATGATGACATATCAAAACCCCAATATTCTTATCATAGTAAAGGGACTCATGGAGGACCATTCTATATAAATGTAGATAATATATGAAACCTATTTGAACTTAGTGTGTAATTTTATTAACATAGACATGTCAAAAATTCCTTTCATCGAGTTAGATATTTAAATAGGAGTATTAATTAAATTTAAAGGCCAAAATAATTTGGGTATAGACCCATTCATACAAATCACTTCAGTTGGTGACTTGTTCAATTCTTTATCTATTGAAGAAGTGTCTATTGCTTCTATGTAGAATAATGTGCCAAACATAGTGGATAATACACAAGTGTCATCCAATCCAAGAAAAAGTTGTTTAAATGCAAAAACTAATTCAAAAGTTCCTTTAGTAAACACCATGAGTAGCTTGTAATAATAGGGGATAGGAAATTTTATATCCCAACCCCAACAAGATAACTCTAATCCACAACCAACTACTTCATCAATCATGCAACCGTAGGGATTAAGTAGTCAAACACCAACTAATACCATATCTAAACAAAATTTAATGAATGTTACTCTATCGTAACAAGTGATGACTAACATTCCATAACAATAAGCATAATCTAATATACCAATGCAGTAAAGGTAAAACATTTTGCTACCCCAATAGGTGGAAACTAATGTTACACAAATTAGGTAGGGACAAGTATGCCTCTCCAGTCATAGACCAACATGCCATTACAATCAAAAACATTATCTAATCCACAATGTACATATAGTGGTCAAATACAAATGCTAAACACTCTAGAAGCATATACTCTATAAAAAATGTTTACACAGCCATTAGGTATTATAGTCTAACAAGTACCAATAAGGCAATAATTACCTTTTATTCTAAATCTGCCACAGATCCAATGATAGGGTCTTGTTTCACAACAAGTTCACCTTATTATTCTAGGTTTGATTAGTCAACAATAAGTCCCCACTCAGCCTCAACAAGAATAGTACTTCACTCAAAGACATATCCTTCCATCTCAACCATAATTTCCTCAAAACTAAGCCTATATACCGAATCCAAATGAAAATATTGCACTACAATGCATGCATTTTCCACATTCTCATCCCAATCCATAGATGCATATTCTTGGTTGGTTCCCTAACCAAACCAACATTTCACAAAAAACCATGCCTCCAATATACCGTGGCCAAGGAAATCCATATTTGGTCACATATCCTCTACCTCAAACAAATGTTCCATCTAATTTCATGGCATAAGAACTATAATAAATGAAGGATGAAATTGTTACCATCCAAGATAGGAAACAAACCAAGAAGTTTAAGTTGGATGACATGCATTCCTACCCATGTTGTAAATACCATTTATTTCAAGGTATAAACCACCAAATTTTGACAAATATAATGGTAAAGGATACCCTAAGGCTCATTTAACAAAATTATTTGTTGTTTTTCATCCAATGGCTTACGGCATTTATCTCTTACATTAATTTCCTTGGAGTCTAGTAGGATGGGCTTTGGAATGTTTTTTAACGTTTCCAAATAACTATATATTTAGTTTTGATGACCTTTAACACAAGTTTGTGTAACATTTCTCTTAAAATATCAAACATGAGGTTTCATTGGTAGACTCAACTCAAGCCAAATGGAAAGTTGGTGAGAGATTCACAAGCTATCTACAATGATGGAGAGCATATTTTAGTTGCTTCAACAATAGATTACTAGATAAATAATTGGACGTTGTGTTTACCAACAATTTACACAGTGAGATATCATATCATCTAGAGTTGTAATGTGTGCATATGTTTAAGGAAATCATTAACAAAGGTTTTTTAATCGAAAGGGCCCTTATTAACAAAGGGGTTATCAATTTGACATAATCAAATCAAAATCAAACCTAAAACAAAGGAAATGGCCAAAATTAGAACCAAAACCAAGTCTAAGTGCAAGCATTGGCTCCAACTCAGGCTAGTAATTACAAAAAATCAAAGCAATTTAATCACAACAAGAATGTTGTTGTAAATGGAGTAACTAAGTCATGTCATGTCCAAATGGTGCCAACACCTTCTACACCTAGACTATAAATACAAATTATTCCTCATAAAAAAACTATTCAGTAAGCACAAACTTCATAACAACCAAGACCAACATAAAAAAATGTAATAAGATTTGCCTTTTCAAACCCCTCCTCCAAGGATAAATGTGCCTACTCCTCTAGTCGTCAATGACTTTATAGAACCTATTAAAGCCATATTTCACAAGGTAGTTACAATTAATTTGATTAGTTGGCTAATTTTGAAGCAATATATAAAGGGCATTCTTTATCTAGATTGGTACATGGAGAATGAGTTTTTTGAATACTATCATGTTCATAGACACAATATATGCAGTTGTGTGTAGATAAATCAAACATGTTGGAAAATAGGGAGATAACATTGGATAATAAAGCTTTAACATCCAATCAAAACTTGGGTATTTATCAAAACCCTTTTCTATAACATAAAAACTAATAATAGCTCTAGCAAAGGATAGAAAACTAATAACAATAGTATCCACATCTGAGACAAAACCAACAATTCTAATAGAAAAAACAATAATGTCAACCAAATAGATAGAACTAAGGCTAGAACTATCGCAATACCCAATAGACATACAATGTAGTTGCACATGATTACAACAAAAATGTAGGTCATATTGTAGGAGGTCATGTTTCCACCATTATCATCAATATAATAACAAGTGTTAACCAAAAAGGACCATTGCTAAAGCATTCCAATCAACCAAACTATGTTAGTGATCCTTATTTGACTTGGGAGCACATAAAAGTACACCAGAAAGTAGGGATTACTAATTTTAGACCTTATATCGATAACTCATCCTTACCTTATGACCACATACAAGTACACCAACAATTGAGACTTATCCTATATGACCCCTGACCACCATCATTTGCTAGTAAAAATGGTCTTGTATCTAATCTCGAGTGTGTAATCATAATTTGGTGATAAATTATTACCATTCAAAGCCCCTAAAAATCTACCACCGATCTCATCCAACCCATTATTCTGGCAAAGAACAAGCCATATACCAATATGGAATAAGAGACATTTGACATTATAGAATAACTTTAGAAGACAACAACACAAATCTTGATTTGAGATTTGTTGTGTACATATACTATCCACAAAAACATATTAACATAGTTCCTAAATGAATCCTAAGTTCCAAATGACAAAAGCCCATATAATTTCAAAGCTTTGGTTGGACATCTATCCCCAAACCAATAATTAATCTTTGACCAAAGTGATATGTTGTCCCTTGGCCCTCTCTATAACAACCTGTTGTATATTGAAGTTATAATAACATGGCATAAAGTGAAACATGTCCTCATAGACAATGGGTCAAGCCTGAATATTATGTCTTTGAAGTTCATCAAGAATCTTTGATACACAACAACTAATCTCTATTTGAAAATGATCACTATCAAGGCCTACAATAATGAAGAGAAGGAATCACAAGGCACCATCATCTTGCTAGTTCTCATTGGACTCTTGACCCATGATACACTATGTCATGTGTTAGCCCTAAACCTATCATATAATTTGATTTTGGGTAGGCCTTGGATACATGAAATTCATGTGATCCCTTAAACATTCCACCATTGTCTCAATTTATTTCACTCTGGTATGGAGGTCACCATAAATGGAGATTTACATCTCTAAGAACATTGAAAACATTTGAAGGCCAATTATGAAAGATAAAACTATGATTTTATCCTAGATCTTATTCTCAAAAGGGTCAAAGGTAAATAAATACTTGTTGATTTACCAGAGGTCAATTGCATAAACCTAGATAACCTTGATTCATCTTACCATATGCCACCTTCTGAAATGTCCAATAATTTTACTATCATAGCCAATGGCCCAAGAGAATATTTGACCCATGACACATTTGACATTACTAATCTTCCACAAAACACCAACTCCTATGCAAGACCTAAAGCCAATCGAGCTAGCATAAAATGGCAATGAAAGGGAAAGGGTAAAATGCATAGTCTAGATCCTATCATATTCAGACCAACCACTAGCCAAGAATAAGACCCACTTGTAAATGATGAAACCTATTTATACAATGAAAAATTGGCCAACTATTATATAAATGACAAATAACCCATTCCTAATAAAATCATGGAGAATCAAGCCTATGAAGGAGGAGGACTTAGGCCAAATAAGTAATGTACAATTGCGACAATATCTATGACATGGTATAAAATAACCTGTCTTAGATTTAAACTACCTAGAGGTGACCCTACTTATCTTATTCATGTTCCAATGCCAATGACTAGTGATGATGATGGTAACACCAAAGTAGAGTCTAATCACATAATTTATGAAGACCTTACCAATACCAATCTATTTGACACCCATGTCATTTATACCCTTAGCCCAATTACTTGTAATAATCCACTTTCTCTATATCACACTCAAATTATACCTTGGGACCAATAAGAATCCATAGTGCCTATGGAAGGGTTTGAGAAAGATGAGGCCTTATATGATTTTCTAGGCCCAAGAGACAATGTTCTATTAGGAGACCACAAATAATGGTTCTCAATCAAACTGGATCCTATAGCCTATTTTGTAGAACAGGGGAACATCCTTAGCCATAAAAAATAAATAAACCATTGAGGTCCCAAAGTGAAAACCTCATTAAGGTGTTTTTGGACCAGGGTAAAAGTAAAGAGATAAGCCAATCTTTTAATGAAAACCTATTTCAGGCACCATTAGATGGGCATGCTCACCTTCATTCAAACATAGCTGAGGGGACCACCAATGATTAATGCATATATGGGTTTGAGTTTAGTTTTGAAGAGAGGCATGTATTTGATCAAATTATCCAAGAGTTTCTAATAGTGTTTGTAACTTGGCCATCCTTACCATTGGGAGATTTTGATTCACCTTGTTTAGGAGAACTTGAAAAACTAGTACAAATAGAGGACTTTTCTATTGAAGGCTAATTCAAATCATTTCCAATAATTATAGAATATGGATTGAATCTCCTTATAGAAGACACTAAAGAAGTCAACATCGAGATTCTAGATGACCAAAAAAGGATCAAATTAGGATCATACCTCATTGATGAGGAATGTGAAATATTTAAAACCCTTTTGAGGGAATTTGTTTACATATTTTCTTGGGCCTATTTTGATATGCTAGATTTGGACCCCACCTTGGTTGTACACCACTTTGTTTTACATCTTGATGCCAAACTTGTGAAATATAAATTATGCAAGATGCATCATCACATTGTTATTTAGTAAAAAAAAATGGAAACAATATTTTAAGTGAGATATATTCAACCAATTGAATACTTAGAGTGGATCTAAAATATTTTATTGGTATATAAGAATCCAAAAGGAATAAAAATATACACTAATTTTAGATATATAAACAAGGCCTACCCCAAGGATGACTTTCCTTTACCAAGCATTGACATGATAGTTTACTCCATAACCAGCTATATAATACTTTCACTGATGGATGGATTTTCAAGATACAACTAGATCATGATCACATCATAAGAATGATTATGCCATTTGGTTTCAAAAATGTTTGGGCCACACACAAAAGAGCCATGACCATCATATTTCATGATATGATGATTGACATTATTGAGGTCTACGTGGATGACATACTAGGTAAATCAAAAAATAGGGTTGATCATCTAATTGCACTAAGCTAAATTTTTTAGAGGCTTCATGAATACAAAGTCTGGATCAATCCTAAGAAGTGTTCTTTTGGAGTTGCTTTTAGAAAATTTTTAGGCTTCATTATGTCCCATCGAGGCATTGAAGTTGATCCTACCAAAGTACAAGCCATTATAGAGATGCCACCACCTTATAATTTGAAGTAACTCCATAGTTTGTAGGGCAAGATCAAATCCATTAGATGCTTCATTTCTTAATTGGTTAGATAATTTTATTTATTTACACACTTACTAAAGAAGGGTGTCATATTTCATTGTGATGAATAGTGATAAAAATCCTTCCATTACCTTAAAGATTATCTTGCCAATCTACCTATTTTGTTACCACCTATGCCAAGAAAGTCATTCTTACTATACCTATCTGCAATTGATAAATCCTTAGGGGCACTTTTAGGTTAGCATGATGATAGTGGAAAATAACATATTGTATTCTATTTAAGTTTTACACTAGTTACATACGATTATAACTATATTTATTAAAAAATATTGTTTAGCTATGGTCTTTGTAGCATATAACTACATCATTACATGCTAAACAACAAGGCCACAATTATTTCCAAGGTAGATCTACTCAAGTATCTACTATTTAAGACAAATTTACAAGGATGTATGGATAAATAGATCATGATTTTGATCAAGTTTGAGATCAAATATGTTAACCAAAAATCATTAACAGACAAGTTCTTGTAGATCAACTTACTGAAGCTCCTCTTATAAATACTGAACCACTCATTTTCCAATTCTTAGACAAGTCCATTATGACCATCATTGAAACACCTCTTGAGGAGCAATAATAGAAAATGTATTTTGATGAATCATTCATATCACATGGATATTATAACACCATAGGGGGTTCTTATCCATAAATCATTTTGTATCAGCTTTCCTTGTACAAATAGCATGGATGAATATGAATCATTCATTATAGGGCTTTGTCAAGTATTACAATGGAATATTCATCATTTCAAGATTTATGGTTATTCACTATTAATCATCACTTACATTATAGACCACTTTTAGACCAAAGATGACAAGCTAGTGCCATATAAGGCCATGATTGACACTTTGAGACAATAGATTGGTGACAAAATTTGAACACATACCAATGGCTTGTAACATAAAAATAGATGCCATAGCCATCATTGGTTCTTTGATTCATCATTAAAACAAGGAAATATAGTATCAATTCCTCATAAAAAATCTTTTAGAATCAACTCATGAACCTTTAACCATTACAATGATCTATGATATTGTTGGTCCCAACTCTATGTGGTTTTCAAAACTCTTTACCTACCTACATGACCACATTATGCTGCTTGACCTATCACACAAATAATCCAAGGCCTTTATTCACCATGAATAAAGATATACCTTACTTAGACCAACCCTTTATCATTATATATTTGATGGAACTCTACTTATTTGTTTAAGTTTGATAGAATCAACATTAGATTTATGTGAAGTTCATGGAGTATGTGGAACCCACATAAGTGCAGCCATCCTAGACAAAAATTTCTTATGTATAATATATTATTGGCCAAATATCGATGCAGATGCAACGTTGTATGTCAAAAGGTGTGACAAGTGTAAAAGGCATGACAATATTATTTATTTCCTAGCCAAAACAATAAAATGAATGCTTACACCATGGTAATTTACAACATGGGGCCTCAATATCATTAGGAATATTAACCCAACATCTTCTAAAGGCCATAAACATATCGTTATCATTATCAAATATTTCATTAATTTGGTTGAAGCTATACCCCTCACTTATGTAACTAGGAAAAAAAAATTCAAATTCATTTTCAATCTTTTCATTTGCTGCTATGGTATCCCATCCAACATTATATTTGATAATGGTAGATCATTCAAGAAAAAGGATGTCAAAATATTATGTGTCAAGTAAAACATTACTAAACATTTATCTACCACATATTACCCAAAAGGTAATGGCCAAGATAAAGCATACAATAAAATTATTATTAAAATCCTTAAAAATATTCTCAATGATGTTGGCCATGATTGAAACCTATAAATATTATGCACCCTATGGGCATACCATACCAATTATCGTGCACTGACAGGATCCACTACATATTCCAAAGTTTATGGCACTAAGGCCATCATTCCCATTGAGGTCTATTGGAATAACAATGACTAAAATATGGGGGGTGAATCATTCTTCAAAACATTTCAATCAATTACACTTAAGTAATCATGAAACATTCAAATAAACATATAGATTTATAAAGTATAAGAAACTATCCACATAATAATGAAACACAAGAACACATCACATATGTGGGAAACCCTCAAGGAGAAGAAAACCCATTGATATCTAAAAATTGACTATATTCATATAAGACAAAAACCAAATTTAATGAAGCACCAACTCCACATGGAGTGCTAACACCAACTAGCAAAATACCCACTTGATTAGGCTTTAACAAACACCTACTTGCAAGAAGACACCAACCATCTAGATGACTTAGCAAGAACTAAATCACCTGATTTATTTGATCACCTTTATAATACCTTATTTATCAACCAAAAAATTATGACCACCTCTTCATCTCTTCATTCTCTTATCCCTTTCAAACTACTTTCTAGGTCTCTTCACTCAACTAGGTCTCTTCAAGACTCATTAGGTCATATGACTTTGATCTAAATTTTAAGTCACACAATCAGATATTTAATACACATCCTATAAAATCATATTATGGTATAAAATACCTCATTATACTCAATAATGTGCTATTTCAATCACTTACATTTCACTTTCCCAAATAGGCCTAAAACTACCTTGTATATATACCATTCCTTGTTCGTATACCACTTAGTTGGCCACAAACCACTAAACTATTATGTTAACCATAGAATATGTCTTATTAAATATTTTGGACATGAATAAAATTATATTTTAGTCCCTTTTTCTTTTTCATGACTCAATTAGGCCTCATGTCACTTTTAGATCTCATGGAAACCTAATTGCATTAGGTCTATCTCTTAATGCCAAAACCTGATTCTATTCAGACTAGATAAATTTATATAATACTTGAAAACCATCAAAAAAATTATTAAATAAAATATTCTAGCCTATTTCATTAGTTTTTATATATACATCAGTTGTTCATACCTTGAAAACTTCTTTAGGACAAATTGCCCTATTAGACATGTGCACCTAAAAAAATATCTTACAAGAACGAAGCTCAAACATAATTAGGAAACTCAAATATGATAAAATAAGTACATATAAAGAGTATAAATGAATTTAGGGTCAAATTTAAATTTATTAGGCACTTCCAATCAGAAGATAAGGCTTCAATAACACCTTTGCAACTCACTCACTAAGAACTATAGGATTACCTGAAAACACAGTCATGGTGACCTAGACCTCCAACACTTGTATATAAATTTCTAATGACATTTGATGAATGTAGATGATCATATAATATAAATAGAAAATTCTTAGATATAAGGATCATATGGTGAAATGGAAAATATTGGTCTTTTAGACCAATCTCATGAACTTATATCGCATTGTCTGATCTAACCCAGATAGGTCAACTTGTGAGTAACATTTTCACCATATTCAATTAACTCAAAAACTTATAAAAAACATGAGAATATATTACAATTCATGAAAAAAATATTTATGAACTTGGTTCATAATTCTATTATGAAATCACATTCTAATTCATCTTCTCACTGTTGCTTGGGTTTTTCACTATTTACACCATTAAGTCTATTACTGACTAGCTAACTTGGATGACCAGCTTGGAAAAATATGGGGATGAAACCTATCTATAAACCTTCATGGACATAAAATATGAGTCTCTACCCTTTTCATTCATATATTTACTTACTATGTCTAATGCAACTTTTGGCTTTTATAATAACTTTAGAAAGAAGCCCATAACTCAAAATTTCTCTCTCCTCTATCTAACCACTACCACCTAGAGGTGCCTGGGAGAGTCCAATACAATACCCAATAGCGTACCTAATAAATTCAATCCATATTGAGGAATTTTGAGCAACAACTTTAACATTGGGTCTTTATGAGGTTTTTAAGAGGGTTTAAACCTGTTTCCACTCTTAACGATTATTCATAAAGCATATCCCCTCAATCCAAAAACTATTGCATAGAATTTTGAGGTAGGACCCTTCCAAATATCTCATGAATATATTAGGTTCCCATGAAAATTTTTTATGAGCTAATGAGCACAATAAATTCTTTCTCAAGTTAAGAACCATTCATTTTGAGCATGCGATAGACCTCCAAATAAATTTTCATGCCTTTTTCTTCAAACTATGACCTCAAACTACATGAAAAAACTTTAAAAAATGCACCTCACCTATGATAATAATTATATGATCTCAAACACCTTGAAATATGATCATGAGCCTTCACTAGGCCACACTTTCTCTCTCTTTTGTTCTCTAGACCTTGATGTACAAACCATATTAGGCCTTAAAATTGACCATCATGCCTCTTTCCATGCTATAACACATAATTATCATGATAAAAAATTTTCTTTCATTCCATACAATCTCTCTCATGCTTAAAAATTTCTATACATCCTTCACATGCCTTGACAATAAATCATGATACTTCATTAGGTTAGGTAGGGTCCAAGTATAGACCAAGACTAAAGATCCTACCCACTTAGGCTTACCTTGAGACTATTATGAGTGTTCTAATGAATCACATACATGATAAAACAACCTAATACAACAATTCATTCCTATGTGCACTCATTTCACCAAGCCACCATGCTCATAACTTCTCACAAGGTCTCTCCACGCCTTGACTAGGTTTAGGCTACTTAAACACTTGATTCCTTGAACTATTAATTATATTTAATAACCTTAAAAAACATAAAACAATAAAATAGAAGACATTAAACCTTTCTCATATCATTGAACCATTATCTTTCTGATGAAAACAATCTTCCATAACCTCATACAGACCTAAAACCACATGATGAAACTTCATATGACTTGACATCTCTTTTCCATTCACTTGAACACCTTTGACATCAACCTTGAATTTAATGTAACAATAATACATTAGTTTCATTTAGATTATCCCTTTCCTTCAAATTATCTCTTGGATTCAAATTATCTCTTGACCACACTCTTCTTAATGCATCTTGTCTGATCACATAATGTCAACTAGGCTTTGTCACCTTTGTTCATTCATTTCATTACAATTCCTTTACATGGATCACCCTTACATGATATGTAACTTCCATGATCACATCATTCATGAATATATCAATATTAATCACTCATCACCTTTGAAAACATCATGTTTCCAATTGAGAACACACTATCAATAGGTTATTATCATGGTTAACATATTTTTGATATTAATAACCATTATGACTTTTCATGATGCACACTTTTGACATCAATAACAAAAACATTCCAAAAAACTCCCCATTTGTCATTGATGGTAAACACATTGATGTAAAACATACTACACAAATGAAATCACTTTAAAATGATACTTTTTCGATCTTCTCATTCTCCCCCTTTTGACATAAATGACAAAAGGTCTTCTACAAACTATCATCTAATCCTTGGACCTGAAATTCAATCAACATATATCTACAAATCTCCTCCTAACATCTTACTCTCCTATTGAGTCATAAGACACTCTCAAAAACATCTCTAAATAGGTTACTTCTCCCTTTATTGTTAATAGGATCATAGAGTTTATGAAGCATTATACAAACATGCTCCCCATTTTTCCTCAAAGCTTGTGTTAATCATATGAGTCATCAAAATTCATATGCCTTTCTCAAAATCCTTCAAATATCTCTCAAATAATAATCAGATACATAATATTTCATCACACTTCTAGCTCTGTCAACAAATTTTAGCTTGTCTCTATGGTCATATTAGTCTTCCAGACCAATCCATATTCCATATGACTCTATACACAATCATGTGCTTAGAATTTCATTCCATACCATGAATCCTTATGAATTAATCTCTAGACTGAATAAAAAAATCTTTTCTCCTTGTCATATACATACCAGTACATAATTTTTTTTATATCTTGTAACACAAACAACTTGAAATCCTCTCAAGATGAGTCCTTGTTTGACTACAACCTCATGCTTCTGTAGATAAAAGAATGTCTCCATGAGGCCTAATGTTTTCACCCCTTTGCATAGGGATATCAAAAATCCATGAACTCAGGAGATTCCTAGATATCCAAACCACTTTCTTCAACTACTTTTCAATCATAAGATTGATAGTCCCTCTTTAAAATCCACTTAGGCTTGACTGAAGCATTTGAATCATCCATCCTACCATACTTCTTCTTTTCTTTGAATTACTTGTCAATAAATGAAAATAACAAGTGTTATTAACCTTCCTTCACTTGTGATCCTTGCTCTATCTTAGAAAATAATCCATATTGGCCATTTATCTTAATATGACTAGTCTTGACGTTTTTTGGCTTCCAACCTAATATTTGACTTTTCTCATGCACTCTAAGAACTCCATATACTTTGTTAAGCCTTGAGGAACTTATTAAACCATTAGTATATTATTTTATAATGTGTCCCATATTATGATAGTTGTAAAAACATTTTTTTTGTACATACCTCTTGATTGATCAGTCTTTCTCCCATGGTGCCATGATAACTCATTCCTTGAGAGCATTCTACGATCACTTGCTATATGACCAAAGTTATGACAAGAAAAATAATAAACATTGAAATAATTGAAATAAATCATTGCATTGGACTACCTAATTGGTCTCTTAATTTTGGTATAATTTACTTTTTGATGATCATTATGTGTCTCATATGTGATATTTTCTATAAGGTCTTTGAGGTCTAAATATTATTGTTCTCCTTTTGGTCTTCTTTGAACCTAAGATTGGTATTATCATGTAGTGATCTTTTAATACTCAAAATATCACCAATAAATTCAATACTCTTCTAAAATCTTTGATGTATCTTCAAATTGACTGATGCTTGATCTAGTTCTTCCTTCAAGGAATCCATTTTTATTCTAAACATGATGTATTCTTATTCTTTGATCTTAGGATTTGTAGTCATAATTTCAATCTAAGTTTCCATCTATTTGATGATCTCCTCATGTTAATTTGTGTTGATGCTTAGTCTCTCTTTAAAGATATTATTTTGACCCTCATAACTTTTAACCAATGATCTTAGTTTTTGATTCTTCCTTCTTTGGAACTTCACCTCCTATAGAGCACTTAATAATTCTACCTCAAGCTTCACTTCAACCTCTTCTTCATCTAATTATTCATCATCCATAAGGCCTTTCCCTTTTGAGATACCCTCATTATTTATTTTTATAGCCATGAATAATTTTCATTGTTGTCATTTGCATTACTTTCACCATCACTATCAGATGTACTTGTGTCACTTATATCATATGAGCTAATATCTTCTTTGGTATGGAAAATTTTCTTATTCTTAAATGACCCTTCCTTTCCTTCATACTTCTTGAAATATTTCTTGCTTTTGTCAGGGTTATATACCTTATTATCATCATCATGATGTTCATCATGTTCTTCATCATGCTTAGTCTTATCTTTGTTAGGACACTTAGATACAAAGTGACCAATCTTAACATAGTTAAAATATTTGAAAGATAACTTACGTTTGTACTTACTACATCCAAATATGAATTTCCTAGAAAACATGGCTATCAATTCATAATCATCAATATCTAAACATACTTCATCCTTGACCTTCTTGGATTTTGACTTCTTAGCTTTGAATGTTGATTCCTTCTTGGTAGGTCTTCCTTCATATGTTCTCATATCATAGGTAGTCAAGATGCCATGAAGCCCATCTATCTAAAGTGTGTCTAGATCTTACATTTATTTTACTATAGGAACATTTGAATCAAATTTAGAAGTTAGCGATCTCAATACCTTTTAAAAAAATTTAAACTCATTAACTTCTTATCTAAGAGTTATGATGACATTAATAACTTCAAAAACCCATAATAGTTAGGATGCAATGTTTTCATCCTCTTTCTTTTTTAGAGTCTCAAACTACCTATGGTGAGTTTACAACTTGAAAAATTAACTTTAGTGTCTCTTTCATGGATGGTCTAAATTTTTTCCCAAATCCCTTTAGTTGTATCACAATGCATGACCTTAAAAAATTCTACTTCTGAAATATCATATAAGATTTCATTCATTGCCTTAGATTTTTTTTTTTTAGTTGCCTTCTTACTTGCTATGTCAGTTTGTGGTATATAAGTTAGAATGAATCCATCAACAATATATTACCATATGTAATATAATAAAGACATGATATAGGTCTTCATTTTGATGCTTCAAAATTAATAGTTAATCCCATTGAAAATAGGAGCCTTATTGGTTGGAAAACTTCCTTGTACTTGTTGACTAGACATGCTTGTGCTTTAAAGATTTCCTTCAAACTATTATGCCTACTTAAAAGGACTAAGATATGATACCAATTATGAGAATCAAAATGAATGAGAGTGGGGGGGCATGAATCAGTAATCATTTTTTTTCAATCAATTACACTTAAGAAATCATGAACCATCCAAACAAACATGTAGATCTAGCAAGCATAAGCAACTATCTATATAAGCATGAAACACAAGAACACATCACTTGTGTGGGGAAACCTCAAAGAGAATAAAAAACATTGATATATACAGATGTAATATAGTATTATAAGACAAAAACAAATTTAATGAATCACCAACTCCACATGGAGCACCAACCCTAACTAGCCAAACACCCACTTGACTAGGCTTTAACAAGTACCTACTTGGAAGTTGGCATCAACCCATATATGACTCAGCACTAACTTAGAAATATAATTTATTAGATCACCTTATGAATGCCTTGTTTCTAAACTAACATATTATGAACACCTCTTCATCTCCTCATAATCTGATCCCTCTCAAACTGCCTTTTAGGCATCTTTGCTCAACTAGGTCTCTTCAAGAATGATTAAGTTATATGACTTTAATCTTCATTTATAATCACACTATTAAATATTCATTATAGATCATATAAACTCATATGATGATAAAAAATACCTATTTATGATCACCAATGTGCTATTTCATTTACTTGCACTTCACTTGCTTAAATAGGCCTAAAACTACCTTGTATATATACCATTCTTTGTTCATAGACAACTTAGTCAACCACACACCCTTAACCTATTAGTTAAATCATATAATAGGTATTATAAAATTTTTGGACATGAATAAAATTATATTTGAGTCTCTTTTGGTATGTCACGATTCAATTAGTCCTCATATTCCTTTGACGTGTCATGGAGACCTTATTGCATTAGGTTTGTCTCTTAAGACTAAAACTTGATTATCTTGGGCCTAAATGGTTTTATATAGCAATTGAAAACCACTAAAAAAATTGGTCCAAGAAATATTATGACCTCTTCCATGTTTTCTTATATTTTCATCCTTCGTTCATACCTTGAAGCCTCTTTAGGATAAATTACCTTATTAGGCCACTATGCCTGAAAAAACTATCTTATAAGAATGAAGCTCAAACATACTTAAGACACCAAAATATGATCAATTAATTATATATAAATATTATATATGACATTATAGTTCACATAGAATGCATTAGAAACTTTCACTTAGAAGATAATGCAAAAATAACACCTCTACAACTCACTCACTGAGAAAAACTAGATTGCTTGTAAACACAATCATGGTGACTTAGACCTCCAACACATGTATAAAATTTTTAATGACTTATGATGCATGTAGATTATTTGATGATATCAATATAACATTCTTAGATAAAATTATAATATGGTTAAATGGTAAATATTGGTGTTTTAGACCAATCTCATGACCTTATCTCTCACTATCCCATCTAAACCAAACAGGTAAGCTTGTGAAAAAGTTTTTCAGCATATTCACTTACCTCAAAAAATTATACAAAACATGAAAATTTATTACAAGTCCTGAAAAACATATTTATGCAATTGGTTTGATCATTCTATCATGAAAATATACTCTAGTTCATCTTCTCACTATTGCCTAGGTTTTTCACTGTTTACACGATTAGGTTTATTAGCCATTTTCTAACTTGAATGACCATTTTAGAACACTTTTGGGATGGAAAATGTCCAAAAACATTCATGGACATGAAACATGAGTCTCTACCTTATTTCTACATCTATTTGCTTACTTTTTCCAATGTAAATTTTATATTATACAACTTCTTCAGAAACAAGCCTGTAACTTAACATTTTATCTCTTCTCTTGCTAACCAATACCACCTAGAGGTACCTGGGAGAGTTAAATAAAATATATAATATCTTAATTAATAAAATCAATCCATCATGAGGAATTTTTAGCAACAACTTCAACACTAGGTCTTTACTAGTGTTCTAAGAGAGTTTAAACTTGTTTCTAGTCATAACGATTATTCATAAAGCATATCTCCTCAATCCAAAAACTAATGCATTAAATTTTGAGTTAGGAACTTTACTCAGATTTAATGAATATAATAGGTTCCCATGAATTTTTTTGATGAACTAATGATCACAATAAAATCCTTCTTGAGTTGATAACCCTTCATTCTAAGCACTCGAGAGACCTCTAAACAAATTTTCATGCCTTTTAATTCAAACTATAAACTCAAAATGGATGAAAAAAATTGAAACAAAATAAATAACCTCTAAAAATGTGTACATTATCTCAAACACCTTTAAATATGATCATGGCCCTTAAATAGGCCACACTCTCTCTCTTTTACTCTCTATACCTTGACCTACAAACCATATTAGACCTTAAAACCAACCTTCATGCCTATTTACATACTATAAACACCTCAATATTATCCTTAAAAAAACATTCTCATGACATAAAAAATCTCTCATGCTTAAACACTGCCATACATCCTTAACATGTCTTGAAATAGATCATGATACCTCAATAGCCTAGGCAAGGTCTAAGTTTAGGCCAAGAATGAAGATCCTAACCCTATAGGATTAACCTAAAACTATCATGAGTATTCTAATTCTTCACATAAATTCTTGAAAAACCTTACAAAACCACTCATTTCACCAAGCCACCATGCTTGTACCTTCTCACAAGTTTTCTCCATGCCATTACTAGCTTAGGATACTCAAGCACTTGATGCCTTGACTAGTTCCTTCAATATCATAACCTAAAAAAAACATAAACCAAGAATATATAAGATATTACACCTTATTCATATCACTGGACCAATCTATTTTTGATGACAACAATCTTTCACAACCTTATACAGACTTAAAACCACATGACCAAGCTTTATATGGCTTGACATCTCTCTACATATAATTGAACACCTTTGACATAAAACATGAATTTAATTCAATCATAATACATTATTTTCCTTAAAATTATCTTTTGCCTTCAAATTATTTCTTACATTTAAATTCTTTCTTGACCACACTCTTCTCAATGTATCTTGTCTCATCACATACTATCAACTAAGATTAGTCACCTTTGTTCATTTATTTCACTATGCTTCATTTAAAAGGCTTACCATTCAATGATCTATACTTTCCATTCTCACAATAATCATGATAATATAAATATTCATCACTCAACACCTTTGACAATATCATACTGCCAATTGAAAACACACTCTCAACAAGCTACTATCATGCTCAATAGATATTTGACATCAATGACCATTATTACTTTACATGATGCACCCTTTTGACATCAATGACAAAAACATACCAATAAGGTCAAGTTAAATTATCTATGTATCTCACTAACTCATGTCCTATATGATAAAGATTATCGAGTAGCTTGCCTGAAAGATCTAGAGTTACTTGATGAGAAGTGCATAGTTGTAGTAAAAAACCTAGAAGTATACCAAAAGACTCCATGGCCATTATAACTAAAAATTCAAACATCAAGAGTTTGATAGTGGTGATCTTGTTATCAAATAAAACCAATAGAATACCATGGTTGAGAAGAAGCACAAGGGAAACTTCAAACCCAACTAGATAAACTCCTATATCATTGTTGCAAATTATAGATTTGGAGCATACAGACTCACTACACTAAATGGAGATGAATTTGATGAGCCAATGAACATTATACACCCCAATCATTACTATAATCGAGAGACTTGAAGTATTGTCTATGATTCCCATTTCCATTATACCATATTATGTTCTTCTTTGTACCATACCTTATACCATTCTACCATACCTTTACTATCAACCATAGTTTTTCTACCCTCCCTACCCAAGCCCTTTGACCCTGCTTCTTTAGAAACCTTTTAGTGTGAGGGGATTTAGATCAAGTTTTAGTAGTTGATTTAATAATCTAGACAGAGGCTATATTTTAGACTAGTATGATAGTAGTTTTTTAGTTGCATCCTTCATTCATTGCTTTGTTCCATTCAAGTACTACTGATTATAACCACATTTGAAAAAATCAGAGTCCCACTATCATGACATTAATTATAATTTCCTATCGATAAATTAGTATCATTAACATATGTCATTATTTTTTAAGTATAATAATCTATAGACAAATTAGGAACAACATATTTATCATGCCTTGAGGTACCACCTTGCCATTCCTCTGTCATACTATGCCATTTGTCTACTTTGCCTATTTTACAAATTTAGTGCCACCTACTCAAATTCTTCC
Source organism: Torreya grandis (assembly GCA_037957365.1). Taxonomy (NCBI): domain Eukaryota; kingdom Viridiplantae; phylum Streptophyta; class Pinopsida; order Cupressales; family Taxaceae; genus Torreya; species Torreya grandis. The sequence goes on along the minus strand of JARHVA010007252.1, from coordinate 129,730 downwards.
ACTATTAGGTAGAACCACAGTGGCTTGAAGTCCTCATAAGACTATGTAGGCAATGCTCAATTCATGTTAAGGTCAACTCAGTCACATTTTGCCACACTCTCACCATTTTATGAGTAATGTCAAGTTGGAACACTCTTACCATTTTTATGATTTGGACTATTTCATATTTTGTCATCCTCAATTGAGTTGAGATGCTTAAAAAATTACAAAAACATTTGAAATAGATCTAGAAAATCCAAAAAAATCACTAACTCAACCACTTCTTCTTCTTAAGGATTCTAGGATCCCTAGCTATTTCACAAGAAACCACTTGTCATTTAGTTCCCCATACTTGCTTCACATCCCACACAATCACAATTTTATGAGACCATTTCCATATTCCTCTAAAACATCAATCATGTTTTCTTATCATCATTTTTATTCTATCCCATATCATAGGAGAACTACATTTGCCCTGAAGTTAATGTTGGACTTTGCATCTATGAAACTATGTAGACAACGTCCACTTACCTAGTTCATCTAGAGTCATCTTGGCTATCCCCATTCCTTTTCTTCTATTCCTCCCAATTTGTTTGGCTTTTTTATTGTTTCCTATAACCTATGGAAAACAATTCATCATTTTGTTTATTCTATATTTACACTAACATTGTGATTAACCATTATTTGTATTTTGTTTGATCTCATTTTATTTGTTTTGATCTAGTTTTTGTTTATTCATGTTTTATTTTGTTTGTTTGTTTGCCTGATTATTTCCTTTCATTGTGAATTAGTATACCCACATTCATTGGGTGATTCCTTGTGCATTGTACCTATGTCCATCCATATTTATACATCTACATTATCATCATAGTCTTTATCATTGGTGTATTGTTTTCAATTATTTATTGGATCACGTGTCAATCCTTTTAAATATTTTGGATAAGTTATTATGGTGTTCTATCATGATGCATACCTTCATGTGCTAAACTAGAAATTAGCTCAAGAAATCTTACAAGCAATTTAGTAGTGATACTTCTCCTTAGCACCTAAAAAATTCCCATTCTACTTGAATCATATCCCATATAGGGTAATTAAATCACAAATAAATTTTAATTCTTTTTAATTAGGACATGAATTTCCATATTAGCAAGTTTCGAAAATTCATCTTTCTCCTCTATCCTTACTCTCAATCTATGAGTATGAAATCAATTCATAAGCCCCATTATCTAATTTGCCATCATACTCTCATCATAGTACCAATGATTTTTACTAGCTATAGTAAAATCATTGTATCTTGTCCCACTTACAATATCAATGATTATAACCACCTCTAGGTGAATCATTATGTATCATCCCACCCATAGAGTCAATGATTATAATAGTTAGTAGGCAAATCATTGTGTTTTGATTTATCTAGAGGTTAATGATTATAGCCACCTTTGTACAATTCATTATATTTCTTCTACCCAACTAGAGTATGTTTTCATTGTGATAATATTTATAACCACCTTTGAACAAACCATTATTTTTATCCACCCAACTAGGGCATGTTTTTATACTACCAATGATTATAACTACCTACAATCAAATTATTATTTTTATTTTAATGATTATAATAATTTTTAGGTAAATCATTCTCTTGGTACTCTTATCATTTTTTCAATTATTATAACTATCTTTAATAAAATCATTATATTTTTATCATAACTATGCTGATGATTATAACTACCTTTGGAAAAATCATCTTTTGTTACTTACCTAACTAAGGAAGCTCATCATTCCACTGATTATAACTACTCATGGGAAAATCATTCCTTTCCACCACATTTTACCTTTTGGTCCCATCATTTCCTTTTTTGAGGGATTATTTACCGACCATTTTTTCCAATGACTCCTTCGAGGGGGCACCTAGGGCTCATCCATTATAGCTGAAGTAATAGGCCTACATGACCTTTTCATTCTTTTATAAGATGTTAATGTGTCTATAGCTTTCAATGCCTTTCTAATTAGAGGAAAACTATAGATATCTAAATATGGTCACAACTAGCTTCTGATCATACTTTAGATTGATTCTTTCCAATGATTGTAAATTAAGCTTAAGAATCACTAAATGTCCCAAATTTGCTTTTGCACTATTCATCAAAACTTGGAATCTTATTAAGTCATTCTTATTTGGGGTATTCTGCATTATGCAACAATAACCTCTCATGGATTCATCCCTAATCACCTTGTGGCATCACAAATGTCAATTTAGCATATGGACCAATTAAATGGAACACTTACATACTTGAGCAAATATATATTTTTGTAAGCAAAAAAAGGCTAATAAAAAATAATTAACAAGATAAACAATATTAAATGCCTAGTTGAATTATCCATTTTAAATTAATGAATATCTAAAGATAAAAATTCTAAAAATTAAAATATCAAAGCCTTTCATCATTACCTTTCTGATTTGTCAAGCTCTTTGAAAATATCTTAAAATATTTGATTTGAGAGTCATGCTTAGTAATTGTAAATCATAATTACTTGACAACTATTGAATCAACTGGAGTTAGTTTTTACTAACCTAGGTTTAGTTTGAACTCATTATAATCGTAAACTCAACTTTAACTCACCTTGGGTGAGAGTTAATTCCTAACGATATAAATACAAGACCATACCCCTTAATTTCTAAGCTTGGATATTGTAGAGTTATTATGCAAGGTTTGCTCCATAAGACTCATGTAAGTAGTGTTACCATACCTAAATCTTAAGCCAAACAATATCAAAGCCAAGGTTCCAAGGAGAGAAGGATCCAAGTAACCTCCATTATCAAAGGCTTCTTGATGTACAAGCCAAGCAAGCCATTCAAAAAACCATTTGGAACTCCAAAGAAGGTAAAAAAGTTGTTTCTTTTATGTTTTAGTTTTACTTTTATTGAGTTTTATTACCTAAGCTCTTCCTAGTGTCTAGACTAGAGGTGTTAGGATTTAAGTGTGTTCATTTCAATCATTTTATGAGACTAACGAAAGACTAACCTTCCCTCTATTTAAAATCCTTGTTCACATTGGACACTTTAAAGGAAATGGATAGTTGAGTCGATATAAGCGTCCATTTGAGACACAAGTGTCAAGGGAGCTAGAAAATAAGTATAATTCCAAAACTAGTAGTGAAGGATAAACATCAAGATTAGAGAATTTTGTACATCATAGAAGGCCTCACTCATCAGAATAATAAGGGTCGGACCAAGATATAATATTTAGGTATAAAAAGATAGCAAATATGAGCTTTTTAGTAATAGAAAGGTCTAAAATTGAAAGTTACATCTATGATAGGTATTTTTCAAATGTACAAGACTGATGTATTATATAAATTAAATTTTAGTATTTACAATATCCTATATACAGATAATAATTATTTCAAAAATGTGATTCTCAATGATTATATATTGGTAATGTTTTTGCAAACTAATGATGGAATACTCATTTTACAAAAGAAGCATGCCCAAATGGATAAAATAATCACATTTTATACATGCTTCAATGCTTAAATATAATTTATTAAATTAAATATGTTAATCCCTTGCAATTATCTATATTTGATGAATTAAAATAATTATAATTACAAATTACTTACATGGGCATTATAGACATGCACTTGCATTAACATTAACATATATGTAAAGGGAAAAGGTAATATCTTCAATTCATGTGCGGCAATAATAATAATTGTACATGATTTTCACGCATTTGAAATATTATAATCTTGGGAAAAGATATATATTATTTTTAAAAATAGATCTAACATGTAAAGAACTGTAGTGTTAATCACTCACCAAAAAATCACATCAATAATATTTGTAGAGATGATATTCTTTGGGCTTCATGAAATCTTCGATTCCCCTAAATAAATTAGTTCTAAATGGCTTCAATTTTATTTTAGACTTTAGAAATATCAGATTTTGTAAGCTTTATTGAGCCAACTCTCTTTTGGTAATTATTATTCAAAATTACACGGTGTAAAGAATTTTTTTTTTCGCTTTTTTCAAATAACAATAAAAATAAGCAGACGAACAATTATGAGGATGATGACGTGAATGAAATCAGGCACATTATTCTACATAAAATTGTTTCCAAAATAAAGACAAACAATAGGGCAAAATACTAGTTATTATAAAAATTTAATAATTTCTAGTAAATTATATTAGTTTTTAATAAGGAATAAAAATTTGATCCAATTATGAATAAATATTCTGAATATTTCCTATTAAAACTTTAATAAATACTTTATCAATTTTAGATATTAGATTTTATAACTATTATAATAATAAATAATATAAAATAATTTAATTGATTATAATAAAAAATTAATTAATTTCAATAAAATTTATAATAACTTATTTTAACATAAATTAAAAATACCAAAAGTAACTCACTTGCATGTTTCAAATATACATCAAATTTTAAAAAAATAGTTTTTATAGAATGAAAAGACAGACCAAAATAATTAAATATTTCTTAAACTCACATGTTTCAAACATACATCATAATTTAAAAATGTTTTTGATATAGTGAAAAGACATGCCACAATAATTAAATATTTATCTGTAATTATTTAAGAAATATCATAGGCCATCCTAATAATTCATATCTCAAGATTTCAAAAATTTACTTTAAATAATATTAACACTTTCATTAATAAGAAATTAAAATAAAAAATTTGTTAACATTATTATTGTTATAGAATATAAATATAAAAAATTAAAATAAAAATTTATCAATATAAATAATATTATAGAATATCAATATTGAAATAATATATGTTAAGAACATAATAAAATAAAATATTAAATATATTTCAGTTAATATACAAACAATTTTTAATATTATTATTTAAAAATTAAAAATAAACTAATTAAAAATTTGTATATTATTTAAACATAAAAAAATTAAAATTAAATTATTAAAAAATAGTTATAATATATTAATTGAATGAGAGTAACAAAAATGAAAAAATAATAAACCTAAAAAATAAAAAGTAGTTATGATATCTTCATTCACATGGAACAAAAATCATAAAATAATTAATGAATAAAATGAACTTAGGGACTTCTGAAGCATGACATTTACGTAAGGAAGTGGCCTTATGCAAAGTAGTTCCTCAACTTGCAGCAACGAAATATAAATGACAATAGCAAATCAAACCTAAAAGTTATATGACACAATAAATGCACTCCACTGATCTATATCAAGCAATGGAAACAAAAATCTTCAACCAACTTGCAGTGCAACCTCACAATTACTCCTACAGGATGTGAAGTCCTTTATATAAAAGAATAAAAACATTATTTCAAACATGGTTAACAAGTTTTTTTAACGTTCAAAGTGGCTTCACAGTTTGGAAGTAAAATGATTATGGAGAAAATGAATAATTATTTATATATTAATTAAAATGTGGTATTTTAATTTGATTGTTATAAGGTAGTTTTTTTATTTTATGTTTATAAAATCATAAAATTAGATTGATCTTTTTTTTATCACAACTAAAACATTATTTGACAAATCTAAAATAAATACCTTAAAATTGATAAAATTTAATATTTTAAAAAAATATATGTTTAAAACATATATAATATTATATTTATGAGCATAATCTATAATATTACTAATGTAATATTATGAAATATCAATGATATCAATACCATATAAATTAGATTAACTTTTAATTTCATATCTATTTAATTATTATATTAATTTTTTTTTTAATATTAAAATAATAATAAATATGAGATAGAAATTCAATTTTAATTTTAAAAAAATTATTTTTTAAACTTAATAAAATAATTTACTTAAATTGATTTGTAATCAATCAATCAAAAAATTAGAAAAAATAATAAAATAAATAAAGCAATATATAACAAAACTTAAATAAACACCTCAAAACTTTTTTAGAATGATAAATATATTTAAGATATATGGAATTGAAAAAATTAGACGAAATGATGATGATGATGATGATGATGATGATGATGATGATGATGATGATGATGATGATGATGCATGATGCATGATAAGTAGAAAATACTTTGAAAAATAAAAAATGAGCAGACCGTGACCCTTTCATTGCCGACCAATTTTTGTAGACAAAAATGACTTTTCTCATTACATTGAGTCTCCACTTTTAACAAGCATTTTTATTCTCAAAAATAGTGTAGGTGGCATATAGGAAGTGTCATTCTCACCATAGCCTTTACCTCCTGCATAGGGAACTACAAAACAAACAAAACCATCAACCTATAAAGTCCCACCTACAGTTTTCATCTTCATCACAAACAAAATTTGCAGAATCATTGCCTTCCACTTTGTTTCTTGAGTTAATCTACGAAATTCAATATGATAAATGTTGTAGTAATGTTGTTTATTCTCATAACTAAGTTAGACATCAACATGTCCATAACATTGGTAGCATACCATCTAAGAATTGCATGAATAAGTCCTAATGCCCCCATAGCAAATAGATCTCATAACTCCTAAGGCTCTTGTAACAAGTGGCTCTACCTATGGCCTAAGACTTCCTTTAATAATTATTAATGTTACCAGGTTAAATTATCTCCATACTTTCAAACGTTCTTAGTACAAATGATTCTCCCATTCCTCCAAAAGCTTCTATAGCAAGTGGCTTTACACCCAGTGTAACACTCTCTCTAATAATTCTTCCAACAATTATTAATGTTCCCCTATTACCTCTCCTTCCAAATAATTTTTAATGCTCTCCCACTCCCTCTCTCTACAATAATTCTTAATTCTCATAACATACCACTCCATCCATTAATTCCTCCAATAGTTCTTAATAATTCCTCCAATAGTTCCTAATGCTCCAAGTGTACCACTCCCTCTAATAATTCCTAATACTCCCAGAGTACCACTACCTTAAATAATTCCTAATGTTTCCAACATACAACTCCCAGAGTACCACTCCATACAATAATTCTTAATGTTCCTAGAGTATCACTCCAATAATTTGTAATGCTCTCAGCTTACCATTTATTACATCTCGATGCCTCTCTAAGCAAATATATTTGATTATCTGTGAATTTTTATAATTGGTAATTTGATTTGATTATTATTTAATAGAAGCTGTGAGTTATATGTTGTTATAGGATATTTGTATGGTACTTTGGTTTCATTATTGCATTGCTATAGGTTAGCCATATTGCATATTCTTTCCCTTGTGATCATATTGATTTGATATTACAATAGTATTTTATGA